>CABHPQ010154264.1:0-16864 GCA_902168405.1 Peromyscus aztecus | reverse complement strand
TCCAGGGCAAAGACTCCCCTGAGGATTGAGTTCAATCTGGTAGATTCAGTCCAGGCAGGTCCAGTCCCTTCCTCCCAGGCTGAGCAAAGCGTCCCTGCATAAGCCCCAGGTTCCAAACAGCCAGCTCATGCACTGAGGGCAGATTCAGGTCCCACTGCCTGGATGCCTCCCAAACAGATCAAGCTAATCAACTGTCTCACTTATCCAAAAAGCCTGATCCAGCTGGGGGCTCCTCAGCTATTGGTTCATAGTTCATGTGTTTCCATTCATTTGGCTGTTTGTCCCTGTGCTTTATCCAACCTTGGTCTCAACAATTCTCGATCATATAATCCCTCCTCTTTCTTGCCAATTGGACTCCTGGAGCTCCACCTGGGGCCTGGCCGTGGATCTCTGCATCCGGTTCCCTTAGTCATTGGATGGGGTTTCTAGCACGACAATTAGGGTGTTTGAACATCCTATCACCAGAGTAGGCAGTTCGGGCTTTCTCTCGACCATTGCCAGTAGTCTATTGTGGGAGTATGTTTGTGGATTTCTGTGGGCCGAGATTTTCTTAATTGAGGCTCTCACTTATTTGAAAGTTCCTTCTCCTTCCCAGCTCAGGCTGATAATATCTCTAACCTAAGTTTCTCAGCAAAACTAACTCCTATGTCAGCTGGAAAGAACTTTTTAATGCAACTGTTCTCTGCTTGATCCAAGTTATGTTATGGATTCTTCTAACTCTTTAGGATTTGTCAGTAAATAAATCTTTGCTCTTGTTTTCTTTCAATTTATATTGATATAGCAATTTCCTCTTCTAACAGCCTCCAACTGCAAACATTATGTGTGGAATCTTTGAACTATGACAAATGTCAGTTCACATTGACACTGTAAAAATCTTAGGTTGTTGCTTCAGAAAATATTTAACAAATAACAACAAAGTGTAATGATCCCAACATATAAAAATCAATACAGAACGTGTTGTTATGTGCCAACCTAAAATTAATTTTAAAAAGAGAAAAAAAATCAATTACTTGGTGAAATTTTTATATAGTTATGAACTGTGGTTGTTTGGGTATCCTTATGAATAGACCCTGATCAAAGCTTATTTGGGAGCCCATAATAGGAAATACCATTTAAGACTGGAGAATTGAAAAAAAAAAAAAAGGAAAATCAAAACATGCTGGATTGGGGAATCATTGCTATCATGAGTGTTACTAATTCATTCAGACAATTAATTCAAACCCATCAGGGATGCTAGATGCCAGTGTTTTCACCTGATGGTTAAGGGAGCTGGGTGTTTGTGCAACTTCAGTGAGTAATTGCTTGAGGTCTTCCCAAGAGGGAGCTATCTCTCTGGCACTTTAGGGCTACCAGCAGCACTCTGTGCAAAGGTGAAGGCTAATTACCTACAAACATGGCAATGGTAATTTATCAACAGAGGATTAAGGGCAGGTACCAACAGCTTGCCTGAATCTTAAACAAAGCTCAATGTACAGAAGAAAACAGGTGTGATAAAGTGTTCTCCCCTTCACATAGCTCAAGGGCCAAATGAGCACAGGAATTCAGGATGAGACCTGACTTCTTATTCACGTCTTCTAAGCATCATCAAGGCATTCCTTCTTGCCTAAATTTATTTCAACATTCCCTGGAGTCTCTTTCCCCTGCCACTGCCATGCTCCCTCCACTCACCTCCACAATGCCACAGAGAATTCTACAGGACCCTTCTCCAAATGTTCTGATTTTGGTGTGTCCTTCGATTTCCACCAGTACCCCTCAGCTCCGTGACAGCTTCCTACCTAGTCTACCTGCTTCCACTCCTCTTTCTGTACTGGATTCTTTATCAAGGACTCCACATTGTCTTCGTAAATCATTTCATCTCCGTGTTCAAACTCATTCCACTTATTATCACTCAGGAGTACAAGTACTGACTGGCTCTGCACTCACAAAATGTTAGAGCACTCCCTGCTCACAATTGTTTTCTTGCTCAGGCCACTGCAAGGACAAGGGTCTTGGTGATATTAACATAGAGTATTCTCTTGCCCCAGGGCCCTCCTTTCTCATTATTGTAACAGGTAACAACTGGTGGGGATGAGTCTGTTCCTATACCTGCTTTGCTTACATCCACAACTCTTAGAATGGTTCTGTTTCCGTTAGTATAGATTTACTTATGTCTCATTAACGAAAGAACTAGGACATTAAACAGCTCGACCTAGTGAAAGAGTCTTTCACCTCCATCTGCACAGTCAATGAGACTCTGGAACAGAGCTCTAGTCGAGGTCACACAGTCCCACAGACTAATAAGTCCCACAGCCACCCTAATGTTCAAATTTATTCAGAACTGTGCTTGAACATGCATGTCAGATGGCAGGAATCGGGAAGTAGAACTCTCTTCAGGGTACTTGAAAACAGGCACTTTAAACCCAGATTTTAGAACAATGAGCTCCAAGCACAGCCTTTCCTGTTGAGGATGGGCTTTGCAGGACTGAGGAGCTATGACTATGAGCAGCAGATACTGTTAGTGAGTGAATAACAACATCACTGATTGCTGTTCACATGGTGCCAAGGGTGGTGGAAAGGAATGAAAACACATAAAGAGAAGGAAGTGCAAGAGAGTAACATCTAAGTGAATCATTAGAATTTTAATTTATCTCCTAATCTCTCCATATCTATGAATGTGTATGAAAGATGATCTAGAAAAGACGCCTGTCCAGCAAGAACTGACAAATCACATTAATAGTTAAATCTCCAGGCTGATCATTCTGCTCAAAATTCCTAATTTGTTACAATTTAGTCTTGGCAGGTTGTATCTAAGAATTTGTCCTCATGTTGCAGATTAATAAAATTGCTGACACAGATTTTTTTCAAAGCAGTCTCATATGAACTATTTTTTCTCATTATTGTAATGTCTCACTTTTCATTTCTGATAATCCTCTTTTTCTTTAATCTGACTAAAGTTTGTAAATTTTGTTTATTATCCCAAACTTTCGTTTTACCAATCTCTTCCACCATGTTTCAGGTATCTATTTCATTTATTTCTGCCCTAAACTTATTCAGTTAAATTTCAGTTAGTTTTTCGTTCCTTCTTTTCTTTATGTATGTAATTAGATTGTTTATTTGAAATCGTGTTTTATACTTTATCTCAAGATAATTTTGAAGACTTCAGGCACATCCCTAGCTAGGAGGCCATCGGTGTCTATTGGCCAAGCTCCATTTTGCGCTGCAATGGTCTGCATGTGGACACTATGCTGGGAGACAGTGTAGGGAGCTGGCTTGGGTTTCTCTCAGGTAGTCAAGGTCTTACAATTTAAAGTAGCTGCAGTCATTTCACACTAAGCATACAGTCAGCATTTGATGACTTTTCTTGTGGTGGTTTTCTTAATTAAAGTTTGTTTTGCTTGGTATAAAAGTTGTCATATATTCTTTTGTTTGTTCCTGTTTGCTTGGAATTGTTCTCTTCTTTATCTTGACAATATACTAAGCTTTACCGGTAACTTTTATACGTTCACAGTTACAACTTAATACTTAAATGCTGTGGCTTCAACCTGAGGTATTTCCTTTACTCTTTCTCATAAGTCATGTCTAGTATTAATTCATTCTCTTAGAACATTTTTGAGGGTTTTTTTTTGTGGGGTAGGGGGACATGGGTTGAGTACAGTGTGATCCTTGGGATCTAGGCAGAAGCTGGGCACTGTGCTTGGCCTGGCCCTTCCCTCAGCTTCTGCTGATCTGAGAGTGTTTAATATGCATTTCTGAAGGTCAGCTGGTTGCAGTATTGTCACTCCACAGTTTTTCAGTTTGCATAGTTTTCCTAGTTACTCACTCTGTCCTGGGCAGCAAAGTTCTGCTGAGAGATCTTCCAGTCTCAAAGGCTCCTCCTAACAATTTGTAGCAAGTTTCATTGTCTTGTAAATTTTGAATCAACTTGTTCTTGACCTTGGAGAATGTGGTGACAAAGCCTCACAGTGGATCCTCTTTGCACTGGTTTTGGGAAGAGCTTTAAACTTCCTTAATGTGGAGTCCCTATCATTCTCAAGATCTGGGAAATGTTTGGTCATCATTTTCTTAAAGGACCTGCTCCTTTCTGAGTCTCTTCTCCTTTTGAGACTCTGCAAGGCATACATTGTTTCCATTGATGAGGCCCCACAAATCCCACCGTCTTCCTTTACCTCTGTTCCACTTCTGTCTTTTTGCACCACCATTTGTGAGGTTAGCTGGTAGTGCTGTTTATGGTTACTGGCTGAGATAGATGTGATTGTGACAAATTTATAGATCAATTTAAGGAGTACTTTATTTTAGCAATATTGTCTCATGATCCACACATATGCATCAATATAGCTATATGACCAATATTGTGTGTGGCTATATTTGAAATCAGAATAATAAAGTTATACATACAAACATATTTGTAGCATTTCTTACACTTTCCCTGGGCAGTTATTTATCTTGATGCTATATCTATTTGTGAGCATTCACCTCACTGCTCCCTGCTCTATCCCAGTGCGGAGGACTTCCTTCAATATTTCTACCAAAGAAGCTTGGTAGTCATAGACTCACTAAGCTTTTGTGGTAATCTGAGAGAGTCTCAGTTGCATTTCAATTTTTGAAAGGCAGTTTGGATTCTTGCCTTTTTCTTTTTTTCTCCTGGCACCGTGAACACATCTGCAGACTCCTGCTGCCTCTGTTTCAGTGAGAAGTCAGTTATCTCTTCCAAGATATATCCCAGAGTTGCTTTGATCATTCTGTGTTCAAAGATACATTATCTTTCACATTGGACTATTAGGTATTGGGGTGCAGACCTCTTTAAAGGTAACCTGCTGAAACTTATTAAACTTCTTGGTTGGTATTTTAATCTGCTTTTGTCAAATTTTTGAAAGTTTTGGACATCATGTCTTCAAATATTCTCTCTGACACCTAGTGCATGATTCTCATACTTATTTGTATGAATGTTATGTTTCATTGGCTTTTGAAGATCTATTCATTTTTCATTCTTCTGTTTGTTTCCTCTGATTATATGCTCTTGATAAATCAATGTATGAGATAGTGTCATATATTCTGTTTTTTTTTCATTTTGTTGTTGTTGACAATTAAGTGTTTACTTAAAATTAAGTATTTGCTTAAAATATTTTATAATGCACATTTTATAAATGCACCTTAAAGGTCACTTGAGCACTAATTCTGAACACTGTGTTCACGTCATGCATATCTGCTGAAGGTTCTTCTTCTTTATCTTTGCCATTGGCTTGTGACTGAATGCTGATTTCCTTAAATGTTCAATCAGTCAGCCTTTCAGCCTCTGCAAAGTGATTTTCTATAGGTATTGAGACATAACTTCAATGTTCTGATAGCTTATACTCTACCTTACCCTTACTTCCTCTCTTATGCTGAACCTTCAGCATTGAAGAACAGGCCTTTTTTTTTTTTTTCTGGAAATATAAATAGCCTCCCATATGTACACAGTCTGCACAATTGTGTGGACTCTAGATTCCAAGGAATATATCAGATCCTTATGAGACATTTCCTTCCCCAAAGTTCCCATTTAAATTGTACGGTATGGAGCTGGGAAGATGGCTGAGGAAGGAGGTAAAGCAACTGCCGCACAAGTGTGAGGCTCCAATTTGTGCCTTAAAAACCTACATAAAGCTAGACATGGTAGCATTCCTGTACTCCCAATGCTCCGAGGGGGAGATGAAAAGCAGTAGCAGAAAAATCTCTTGAAGCTCCCAGGCTAGCTAACCTTCAGCACACAGAAGAAAGCGACAAAGACACCCTGCCTCAAACAAGGTGGAAGAGGATTGACCCAAAGGTTGTCCTGTTACCTCTACACATGCACTGCAGTACACACCAACTCCCCCCCACACACACACTCTTTATAACATATATAAAACAACAAAAAAATATGGCCAGCCTCTCATTTTCCCCATCTTGTATAAGAGCCTCAAACAACTGTAATATTTAAAAACTGACTCTTTAACAAATGCCCTTGGAATATAGTTGTTTGCATTGAGTTAACTCTAAGTCAAATTCTGAGTGAGTCTGACTCATAAAGTTGGGAGGCAGAACAAATACTGATTCATCTCTGGAAATGGAGTTTATGAAAGGTCCATGAAGTCCATTTCATTACTTTCAGAGCATTTTTAGCCTGACTTTGGTGCAAACATTTTGACTACCAAGAGAAATCCTTCAAGAAAGCATGGAGTAGTGAACATGGCAAGCTAAAACACAGCAAATATAATTGTGATTCAATCATCTGACTTTACTAAATTTGTCTTGACTTTACTAATGTGTTATTAAAAGACTTTCTTGACTTTCAGATATCTAATACAACCAACCTTTTCACCTTATGCCATTATTCTAATTATTTTCTGGATATTAGATTTTCATATGTCCTTGATCTCCCACTTTAGCACTGTTACTATTTGTTATATTTCACAGGTAGATTTCACCTCCCTAATTTAAGTGGTAGTTCTATGTTTAAAAAAGCTGTTCATATTTTATTGTTATACTCATGGGTTTAACTAGAAATAACAAAGAAGCATTTTGTTCACCTAAAATTTTGAATAATATACTATTATTATTTCTCATCAATTCTAAAAGGACCATTGTACAAAAATGTTAACATGTAGAAAGGTATATCAAATTTATGTAATTTTTATTTCTAACAATAATATAAAAGGTATTTCTTGCCTTAAAGTACAATAGTTGGTTTCTAGAAACCTTTTAGAAATCACATTAATGAATGAAAATTAAAAAAAAATTGTGTCCTTTGCTCCAAAATAAAGAGGAGTTGAGAATAAATCCTAAGTCATTGAATAGACATAATTATCTCAAGACTTTTGAAATGTTGTGAAATTCTGTGCTAATTCACTAGAACTTCTCTATGGGAGAGCCACAGGCTGGGCCGCTCAAATGCAGAAATACACTGGGTCCTGTCCTGGAGGTTGGGCTCCCAAGGACAATGTGTCCCCGGCTTTGGAGGGCAGAAAGCTGCCTTCTCATGCCCTCAATGGGGAGCTTTCTATGGTTCCCTTCCTTGGCATTTCACCTCCTTTAATAAGAATACCAAACATGTAAAATTAGGGGCTAGCTTCATCTACATGAACTTATTTAATTTTAATTGTATATTATAGACCCTTGTCTCAAGAACACATCCTGTTACTGAGAGTTAAAATTACCATGTAGGAATTTGTGAGGGACAGAAATCACTTCATAAGAGGTATTAGAACCTATATGTACATCCATTTCAACACCTGATTATCAGTGTTCAAAGGTCAGACACTGGGCATCCAAAACTCAAGTTGTATATTTCTGAGAGTTCTTAGAGCCTCTGAAGCTTTTCAGAATAAATACAAGTCAAATTTGCTTCAATATTTTCATATCAATGTTAGTTTTTAAGATTCTTCTGTTTGTCAAAGTATGGAGATGCATTAGTAATGGTCAGTATAATAATGGTTTTGCAGTTATGATACAATTTAAAAACACTATTTTTTAAAAAAAAAATCCCTGAATAATTAGTGATTCAATGAACCCTGGTGACTGGTTCTGCTAACAAATAATGACATTCAAATTTAAAACATGGTTTTTCTGTTGCTAGAATCTAACAATATGTAATTACCTACATCCATGTTATAATTTACCCCTTTCATGCTACTCTGACTGTATTAGCATTACTCCTAATAAACTGCCTTCAGTGACTACAAGAATTTTTCATTATCCCAAAGTTAACAAATGAATATTAAAATAACCCTATGTTAAAAACATGCCTACTGTGGTTACAGGGTAAAGTAATCCAATCCTATTATGCTTGTAACATTAGCCTGAAGGTGAAAGGTAAGACCCCCAAGCCAAATCTTGCCTTTTGCCACTAATTAATATTCTGTCATCTCTAATGAGCATTACTCTAGTAAATGCTGCTTGCTTAACCATTACATTTTTAAGTTCGATACTTGTGCATTATACTTTCCCACTTGTAATGTGATTATAATCAGTTAGGATATTAGCTACATGAGTCACTGAGACACATTTTGAGGAGCAAGTTTAGAGGGCATAGAAAATTCACAATTTTAACTACTCCTTTATTGTGCTGTCAAATTAAATTTAGATTTAAATATTCCTATTAAAATGAGGCTAATGCAGTCAAAATATTATTCTTTCATTACCATGTCTAAATGGCGTGCTAAATATAATGGTGACGGGTTCTCTATTCACAGTTTTGACTATAGTTGGACAAAGCTATCATTTCAGTTTTAAAACAAAAGGGAAATAAATAATTTTGCCCTTTTCCATTTTTTCATGTTCACTTATAGTATAGTCATTTTTATCTTGTATCTAAAGAAAGTAATATTTGTATACATGGCATCCTAATTTAGAGCCTGTGGAGTCATAAATGACAAAGAAAGCTCACGGTATAGCAAGGTTCGCTATCCTACAGATGAAGTGTTTTCCTCTAAATTCCAGGTCACTTTCAATTGAAATAAAATATTCCCTGAGGTGGCAGGAGCACTAAATGAGACTTCTCGGGGCACAGAGAAAGTGCTCACTGTACAGGGACTTTCAAGAATAGAAGTTTCCCAAAATGCGATCATCTAAGCATTGTGAGGATTTATTATTATCTACTTTGATTTACCTTTTTTTGTCCATGCTATCAGGCTAAAATAAAATGATTCAGGTGAATTAGCTCATTCAACAAATCAGTTGTCACTTTTTTTAGATCACTCAGATGACCAGTTTAAAGTAATTCTGTTCTGTCTTACACTAAGGCATTGTATGCACAGTATATTTTAGCCTTCTGTTACCACAATATTACTCTAACTTATCAGATGATCGACTGACCAAATATGCACAGACTTGTATTTTGTATTAATCAATTAATTAATATAATTATCTTTATCCAAAATGTAAATTGGTAGTATAATATGTTTTTAAGTAAAATCTGCATAATATATCAGTGATCAATGATTTCTTTCTTCCTCAATTTATAAGAATTCAAGTAATAAGACATTATATTATCATTCAAATACACATTTGAAACATTTCTTTTCTTTGACACTGTGCTGGTTCAAATAAGAATGACTCCCCTCCCCCCCATAGACTTATAGATTAAAATGCTTAGTCACCAGGGAGTGGCACTATTAGGAGATGCATCCTTGTTGGAGTAGGTGTGGGCTTGCTGGAGGAAATGTGTCACTGAAGGTGGGATTTGGGGTTTCAAGTGTTCAAGCCATGCTCACTGTGTCTCTTCCTGTTGCTTGCAGATCCAGATGGAGAACTCTCAGCTACATTTCCAGCACCATGTCTGCCTGTCTGCTACCCACCATGCTGATAATGGACTAAACCTATAAGTCAACCCCAATTAATTGCTTTCCTTTATAAGAGTTGACTCTTATAAATGATGTCTCTTCACAACAGTAGAACACTAGTCAAAGACAGACATACTGGTCCTTTTCCCACAATTTTATGTGTATAACCTAGTGCTACAGCCAATGTAGGTACAGACATGTATTGAAGATGCCTCATTCACTGGGTCCAAAGCAGAAAGATGGATCAGATGGCATATAGTTGATATGATTTGGGCTTTGGATTGATCCAAAGTTACTATCTTCTGGCATGCATATGTAAAACCTTATAAATGTGACTATGAGAAAAGGTAAAACTAAAAGTTACATATTGGAATGAAGCAGAAACATTTGACAACTGTTTGGCAGTTAGAAGAAGGCAGATGAGTGGAACACTTGGAGAATCAACTCTGTCTATGGCTCTGAGAAGTAAGCTGTGCAAACTTAGGAATCAGGAAATAGAGCCCAAAGAAAGGGATAGTGTGGTTACCTGGACTCCCAGGAAATCTCAGTGTTCTAAAGCAGTACAGTTTTCTGGAGGTCACAGAATGAAATCATTGGGTGTGAACAAAGGCTATGTGGCCTGTCAATGCACAAATGTTAGCAGCAGTGCTTGGGCTGTGGTAGTGGGTAATGAGAGCAGAGCTGTCCATGTAGAGTGAACTTGAAGGGGGGATTGCACGATCATGAGAACATGGATGCTGCTCTCAATTTTCTGGGTTATTTCAACTTCTAGCCTTTCTTGCCTCACAAACCAAGTGGGGATATCAGGCCTACTTTCTGTGTAGTGTTCACAAAGCCCTTCTAGAAGTGGCTAATATGTAAGGTGGTGAAAACTTTCATGATTTCACAGAGCAACTTCACTCAGTCTCCCTACGCTTAGGAATTAGTTAAGAGTAGGAACACAATTCCACCACACATAGCAGGGAGAAGGTAGTTGGGTTTCCAAACACAGAGTTTCCCTTGAAAGAATGCAGATATGGAGGGAATGACAATGAGTTAAATTGAAAGCCTGCCAGTTAGAGGAATATATTTATCACAGAACGATGGTCACCCCAAATTTGCCTCCACAGAAGACTGAGAGGGATGTACATAGGGTCAGTCATTGTCATTCCTGTCTCCATTAGCTTGAGAACTGAAGGGCAGCTGAGTTTCCAGGTAGGAGTTGATTGTCAACATTTTAGTGTAATCTGGATGGAACAGCAACAAGATGATGAGCACAGATATGGGAAAACAAGCCTTAGTTGAAGGGCTGAGTGGCTTTACACATGGGAAAGAAAGTACTAAAGTTACAACCAAGATGTTCCATTCTTTTTCTCTATTGAGTATGTGTCTTAATGGTTGAATCTACCTCAGAATTGTGTCTCATTTTTGCCTATGTATCCTTGGACTGTGCGCTACAATGTTATACATAAAAATGCATTAAATTAAATTTTTTGTAAATAGAGTGAATGAGTGATGAAAGCAATGTGCATGAAGGTGTCCTGTGAGATACAATTCTAGGTATTACTTCATTCTGACCCATGACATTAAATGTATAATTCTTATAAAGAATTTCTGTATTTCTGAAGCACTGGTTGAGGCAAGTTTTGCTACAACATTGTTCTAGAGCACAGGTTAGAAGTGAACTAATGCAAATCTAACTCTGAAGCCAGAACCGGGCTATTCATCTGAAGCAGACCCAATAAATGACTGAGATGGGCAGAACACAAATGGTCTGTATCCTGTGACAAAGTTAAGGACGAGAGCTGTGACCAGAGGTAAGACGGGATGCTCTATGATTATGGGCCAAGTCTTATGGAGGAGGCAATCAAGGCAAATGTCTACCAGAGAGGCAAGCAGAGTCCAACATCAAGGGGCTGTCCTTCTCTTCTGTCCTCTAGGGGTTCACCATATTAAGTCTCAGGTAATGGTATCTAATTTATGTTCATCGTGTGTAGCATGAGTCTTAAAAGTTCTTATTAATAAAACAACCCGAGGCCAGTTATTGGGGTGAACACTGGAAGATCAGAGAGACAGAACGAGCCACAGCTACCTCACCTCGCCAGTTCCTCAGCTGGTCCTGTTTCCTCATATCCGAATGGGTCTCAGCTGAACTGCTGCTCAAAAGCCTGAATGCTTAACCAGGCCAAAATGCTTAACCAGACCAAATGCTGCTAGTTTCTGGTCCTCACGCCTTATATACCTTTCTGCTTTCTACCACCACTCCTTGGGATTAAAGGCTGGCTTTCTGGGATTAAAGGCGTGTGTCACCACGCCTGTCTGTATCCTTGAACACATGGATTTCTGCCTCTGGAATGCTAGGATTAAAGGCGTGTGCTACCAGTGCCTATCCTCATGTTTAATATTGTGGCTGTCCTGTTCTCTGACTCCAGATAAGTTTATTAGCATACACAATATTTTGGGGAACACAATACCACCACAGTTGTGTTCTTTAATCTTATTTCACTTAACATCTTCATAAGGTAGGGATATTAATTGCTATTTTTAAATTAAATGGTATAAGTCCAAATATTATTTAGTGGGGTGCCTACAAATACCAAGTTTAAAATAAGACAATGTGAAACTCAGACTAGCTGTTTACTTGTGGTGTTAACTGTGGAAAACTTATGTTCCCTGAGCCTCAGTTTGTTTATCTCTAAGAATTTGTTTACTATTTATGCTGTGAACTAGAAAGAATGAGTGCAAACATCTATCCAAGTTCTTGGTATGAACAATTACTGAGGACAGAATCCCTAGCAGGATATCTTGTGTGTTTCCATTTAGAATATCAAAACATCCCCCTTTGAACAATGTTTATCCAAGACTACTTGTTGTAGTCAATGATCGCCGCATAAGAACTGCTAAAGCATGTAAGACCAATAGTGTATAACTGGGATGGGGAGTTGAATTCCAGACACCAAGCATTAACTATCCCCCTCCTCCTGTGGGCTGAATATAGTTTCCTGTTCTGGATATATTGAGCTTTACAATGAAGCTGGTTTGGGCTGAGGGCTCTTACAACAGCTGCCATCTTTCACACATTTTGACCTTTGGTGTTGTAGACACTAAAATTACATCCTCCTGGAGAGCCCAAGGAAAACTACGAGACATACAGAGTGAGTTAGAACTCAACCCATAAACAGGAACCAAACCCCACAAAACACCAGTGCCACCCAGTGTAGTTATCGAAAATCCACAATACTTTGAGCAAAGAAATAAATTTTACCACTGCTGGGTTTAGAAGAAGTTTGTTGTATCCAACTCTTGTAGAAAATAAATGAATAAAATCCAATGAAAAGACTAATACAGTATTCGGGGAGAGGCGATATGGTAAGACTTCCTCCTGGTTTCTTACTGAGAGCACACAGTGTAACTGGTGGGCTTGCTGGGAATGCTTTTGGGTCTGGGATAAGTGTACTTAATGTTTTACATTGCTCACAGGGATATAGCTTCTCAAATGAGTCTAAAACCACCTTAATGTTTTGCTGATATTTCAATTAAGTCCTGGGTGGTTGATATATTGTGCACCCCAATAAACTTATCTGGGATCAGAGAACAGAACAGCCACTAGATAGATATAGAAGCCAGGCATGGTGGCATACACTTTTAATCCCAGGACTTGAGATCTCATGTCTTGCTTGGGAAAGACACACACACATCCCAGGAAGTGATGGCAGGAAGCAGAAAGTTATATAAGGCGTGAAGACCAGAAACTAGAGTCTTTTTAAGCTTTTAGGCTTTTAGCATCAGTTCAGCTGAGATCCATTTGGATGAGGACTCAGAGGCTTCCACTTTGAGGAAAGAAGATCAGCTGAGGAATTGGCAATGTGAGGTTAGCTGTGGCTTTTTCTGTTTCTCTGATCTTTCAGTGTTCACCCCAATATCTGGCTCTCAGGCTTGTTTTTATTAATAAGACCTTTTAAGATTCATGTTACAGTGCTGCACTGCACAAAATCTTTGATTACAATGATTTTATAACTTTATGGATTCATACAGACTCAAAAGAATCTTTTCAACATGTCTATATCTTATAGGGGTAGAGCCACTATCTCAGGATACTTATGGGTCTGAATCCCATTCGTGTCTACTATAACCCCATGAGTTTATCCAATCCTAATTTATTCCCCAGAATTCTCCCTATTAACACTAGCACATAAGGTTCAAGGTGCCAGTATTAGGATTTAAAGGGTGGGAAAAACAAGCATCCCTTCTAGAACAAGATCTGTGAGGTTGGCAAGTAGGTCATAGACACCTGACTGATCAGTAGTATGCCTTCTCCTCTCTCATTATATACATTGTTTATAAAAGGATTAAAGAAACTAAGAGATCTGGTCTTTTGTTACAAATCTGCTCTATATTAGATGACTGTTCCCCAAAAGTCTGTGCATTAAATGCCTAGTTCCAAATTTCATTGCTGGACAGGTAGATATTTTAGGAGGTGGAGTAGGAGATACTTAGATGACTGGAAGATATCCTTGAAGGGATTACACTAGTGTTTTCCTCACGTTTTCTCCTCCCTCATTCCATCACCCTGCCACCTACCCCCACACTCTTTCCTCTCCTTCTCTGTCCCTCCCTGGATTGTGATGGAAGCAGTCCACTCTGTCACAGATTCTCCTGCTGTCATCCAGGTACCCACACCAGAGACTCAAAGTCAAAGGACTCCTGCTCTCGGACTAGAACTTACAACCTTTAAATCCTAACAAACCTCTTCTCTCTGTAAGTGTCTTATCTCAGGGTTGCAAATAAATGAACCTTAAACTTAAATTAAGGTTCAAATTAACATACGATTTTTTTAAGGCGCCAACATAAGAGGTATAATTCTCAATCATTTGTGAAATTAAGCTGGGTGCTATCTGAACATCTGTGTGAATATGAACAAGGGTTCTCTCCATCAGGCAGTATCTTTGATCTAAAACTATAGGCCCCCATCTTTTCTTCACAGTTACCAACAAGTCCTGTGGTTGCTGTTGTTGTACTCTATTGTTTTGCCATTTTCTCCGCAACCTCTGTCCCTCTTCATGTACTTTCAGTCAGGAGAGCCCTATTCCCCACGTTGTTCATCTAGCAAACTACTACTCTCCTTTTAGACTCACCTTAATTCAAAACATTAGGTGGATTTCTGAACCCATATTTCCCAGGAAATGCTGTGTAAAAAGCAGCACAGCCTTCTCACCATGCTTGTTGAAGATACTGATATGATTTTTCACAAACACTTTTCAACTCTATTCCCAGCAAATTCCTGTGTTAAATATACAGCCTATATGTTCATCATGAGCAAATGGAGACACTGGCAAGTTCTACATGTTGTTCTAGATCACAGTTAAGATGTCTTTCTTGGGTCAAAATCAAATCAGAAACCACTATATAATGCTTCTACATTTGTATCTCACTCAATTATGTGGGGAAATCATTTTTCCATAATAAACTTATAAAGCTCATAGAAGTATCATTATACCATTTTTATTTTATTATTATATATTATATATATATTATTATATATTATTTCTGTTCTAAATTTTAAACAAATACTTCAAACATTTATCATAACGATAGGGAGAGTTGTGGGTGACGTATACCATATAATGAGAAAGAGAGTCACTCCCTTCACCAAGACTAGGAGAAACATATGTAAAAGAGACAAGATATTTGTCATAATGGGGTGCATAGATGCAGTGTCCTCTGATTATTCAGACATCACTGTCTACATGTCATGTGAATTGTGAGAAGTTCTGTGAGGAGCATTTACTAATGGGAGTTAGGTTTTATGTAACAGACACGTTGTTGTTATTATTATTTTAAATATCCTGAAGTCAATTTGCTTTTAGAGAAAAGCTAATTTTTGCATTTATGATTCCATGGGAATCTTTCTTTAATCTTGTATAGGGATTAAAACTAATACAACACTTGCTCTCTTGTAAAGTGACATTGCTCTTCTGTACAGTAGACATTGGTGTTCCTTTGTTCATAGGACATTTACCAAGTACCTTTCTGTAGCCACCTACTCTTCCAAATAGAGGAATAAATCAGGAAAAGTACACTACAATTTCTTTTTGAGTTTATATTCAGTTAGAAAGTATAAATAAATCACGTGTGGTTCATAATAGATGGTGTTGTCAAAATGGAAAGGAGAGATATGAAACAAGGACAGAGTATTAGAGGTGTATTTATAATCATATTTAGGCCATACAACTCTAAGAGGTGAAGTAGTAAAGGTGACTAGGAGAACAGGATCATAGGCAGAAGCAGTAGAAACCCCAAAGAGGGCCTCTGTGCACACAGGGGGAAAAGTAGAAAGTCAGACCCCAAAGAAGTCAATGTGTTGGGAGGGCAGGTGGGCCACACTGGGTGATGTGTTTAAATTTACCCAATAGTTAGACTAGAATTCATTGGAAGGTTTGAAGCAGCAGCTCTTTGGTTTACCTGTGGCAAATGAATTAAAAGGAGCTTGATGCTGGGAAGAGAGAAGATCTTTTTAATCACCCCTTGTCAAAGACACAGCAATTAACTTTAGGCACAATTACATTTATTCTTCATATACTATTTTAAATGCAAATTGTATTACATTAGTGTAAGGTCAAGGTGTTGAATACAGAAGAAAATCTGGTAGCCATAAGTTAGAAAGAAGGAATTCACTTAATCCTGACACAAACAAATAAACACAATTAAAATACTGTTGTCCTCCTATTCTTTTATTTCCTCTGTTCTCCAACCCTTACCACCCAATCTTTAGTGTTCAAATGTAGCACCCACATTCAGTGTACCTTCAGAGGTATCTGTTCTGAGGGCTATTGTTACTTCAAAACTGAACAACTTAGGGATGAAGCAGTGGCTTTGAGCCTATCAATCATTTCAGCACTGTCAAAGCTAATTGTCTTAAGTAGTGAGCTCTTATCCTCCTCATGTAGTGACCAAACAAAATTACCATCTTAGACCAATGTCTTCACATTTCCCTTTAAAAGCTGCTTTCCTAGGATTTATAGTGTTCTCTTAGAGACCAGGAAGGCTTGTGTGTGTTTTCTCTTCCTGTACATGCTTTCAGTCAGCTCACTCTACCTGGAAGTTGGAAGCACTTGGTATAAAGTAACCATGGAAACATGATAAACTACCGTTATCCATCTTATTACGTACTAGGTAGGTGACCTATGGTAAGAGAATCTTCAGTGTCTTGTGATGGAACGCACGTGTGTGCTGGTTACTTTTTACGTTAGTTTGACACAAACTAGAGCAATCTAAGAGGAGAGAGCCTCAGTTGAGAAAATGCCTCCATCGTATTGGCCTGTAGGTAAGTCTATCTGTGGGGGCATTTTCTTGATTAATGTTTAGCATTGGAGGCCCGAGCCATGGTGAGCAGCCCCTCCCTGGGCAGATGGTCCTGGGTTGTATAAGACAGCAACCGAAGCTGAGTGAGCTGAAGCAAGGAAGCCAGTAAACAGTGTTCCTCCATGCTCTCAGCTTTAGGCTCCTGTTCAACTTGAGTTCCTGCCTTGGCTTCCCTCCATGATGGATTGGGACACATACACACATACACACACACACACACACACACACACACACACACACACACACAC
>CABHPQ010154263.1:0-36911 GCA_902168405.1 Peromyscus aztecus | reverse complement strand
TCCCTCCCTCCCTCTCTAAAGGGGATTTATTTAGAATGGCTTATGGATTGTAGTCCAGCTAGTCTGACAATGGAAGGTCCAAGAATCCAGCAGCTGTTCAGTCCATGGGGGTTTTAGTTAATTCTAGATGTTGCCAGGTTGACAAACAAGAATACCCATCACCCTTGGTTGAACATCCAGTGGTTTCTGAGTGCTGCATACAATGGCAGGCTAAGTACAGCTTCATCTCCTGCTTTCAAACACACTCTGGCTCATTTGGCAGTTGAGTAATGATTGTGTCAGGCAGTAGTGGCATGTGATTCCCTTATATCAGTATGAGATTTAGGGACCCCGCGAAGGTTGCTTCTGGCCATTGTCCTGTAAAGGAGAGAGACAGCTTCCAGGAAAAAAGTCCTTCTTGACAAGAAACTGCATTATCACCAATGTAGAAAGAAACCATTTGCCTGTCCGTGTTCCCCCTCTGGGCGCTGTAAGTGAGGATAGAGTATTTGGAGTTCCTGCAGCCATTCTGTGTTCGTGAGGATCCCAAACATGTGTTCTGTGTTGAGTCTGTCATTCATGTCCAGAGTTCGTGTTTAAAGAGATACTACCTATTTACATTATTGAAGACACTTCTGGTTGGGTCTTTTATTTATAATCAGCAATAATAGATAGCTCATTTCATTCTCTCCCTCCCTCCCTCCCTCCCTCCCTCCCTCCCTCCCTCCCTCCCTCCCTCCCTCCCTCCCTCCCTCCCTCTGGTGGTGAACAGAAACACATTTTGGACTTGTTGAGACCACCTTAGTTTGTTTTTGCCAAGATCTGAATTTATATCTTGAATCGATGTTAGTCAATTATTGACTCTGTTGAGACATCTTATCATGGAATTATTGTTCATAATTAGAGACTTTACTATTCCATCTGTTTTGTGCTCTTTGTGAGCCAAACATTTTAAGTCATTTAGGGAGCTTGTTGCGTAATGAGTGATTGTGACTTTGTTTAAAGTAGCTGCGAGCCAGTTATTAGCCTTGCATCAGACAACAAAGATTTGTGGTGTTGTTTTGTTTACTTTTCCATTTTAGACCAAGGCAAATAAGCAACAGACCCGGGGAGTTTACTTTGTAGTCCTTGTCTACTCATTAGGAGGCCAGTGACAACCGGCCTACTGATGTGTTCAAGAGAGAGAAAGCGGGAACAGGCACCCATTCTTGTCTCTAGTGTGTGTTCATGCCTCTGTTTGCTCCTCTCCACCTCATCTGAGTGTTTACCTGGGATAGATTGTTGTCCTGGGAACATAGATGTCACAGCTCAGCTCTTGGAGTCCCGTCTGTAACTGGAAGGACTGAGATGTCCCTGTTGCTTGCTTTGCTAAACAGAAGGTGAGCTATTTACTAGTGGAGGTTCTTGGTATCCAGGTGATTGACTGATAGGCTAGAGAGAAAGAAGGTTTCACTGAGCCCAAGAGCCCGTTCGTACTTACTCTACACAGACTGTTGGTGTCCTGCTGCTTACAAAGTGAAAAATTCACATCCTTTCTTTTAGACTAGCATGGTGCTGTACAGTACTGAGTCCGTCTGTGAGGGCTTTTGTTGAGTTGTTGAATTACAGACCATTTAAAAAGAATGAGTAGAGATGTCAGGATATTTTAGGCAAAGTTGGGGGCCATAGAGGAGGTTGGTGAGCCAGTGAAGTTAGTGTGTTTTCTTATGGCAAAAGCAGTGAGCTAGAGATGCTGCAACCGGAAACCAGCCGAGGGGAATCCCTGTCTGGCAGGTTCTAGCCACAAGCAGAAGCACCCTTAGATGGAATCTAAAGTTAACCAAGTGAGCATCGAAGAAGAGATGGGTGCAGTCATGGGAACCCACAAGTAGTGCTGGGGGATTGAACTGGCAACATCAGGTAGGGGCAGGAGGCAATGCCTTGTCCGTCTGTCCTCCCTCCCTCCCTCTCTCCCTCCCTCCCTAACTGCCATTGTCTTTGGTCACTCCGCTGTGCAGAGCCTGGTCCATCTAGCTCTCTGCACTGTGTCCTGGCAGTTCTTGCTGCCTGTGCCATTGGATGGATCGTCACATGACCTGTCCTACACACCTCCAGGGAGTTGTTGCTGTTTTCCACCACCAGGAAATGCTGACAGCTGGCCTCTACTTCCCAAGTAGTGAAACACATTTTGAAAAGGACCTTCTACACTCTTGTTCCCCTTTTACTTGCTGGAAGGAAAGGGCTCCAACTTCGCTTGCTTCTTACCATGTTGTCTCTTGGCCTGGTGGAGAAAAGAGTCCAGAGTGCATGAAAGGAGAGCTTGCCGCACTGAGCGGTCCTCTTACACAGACAGGTTTACGTAGGAGGTTGGGGAAGTGAGGAGCAATAGACTGAGTGGGATGTGGGTCGAGACGGTAATACCTAAAGTGGGAAGACAGAATGTAGTAAATACGGAGATGACGAGTTGGGAGGGCAGGCCGTGGAGATATGGCTGAGATATCCCATAGTAATCCAGTACAGCTGATGGTGGGGGGTGATCGGGTAGTTCCTGAATGAGCATGTCCAAAGAGCTTCACACAGCCCAGCAGTGAACCCTGCTGCTCCGGGTTTACAGGGAGAAACAGGTGGCTAAACCCAGATGGCCCAGCAGAGCCTGAAATTTCACGTTTGTTTGATTATGGTTGTGTAAAATATGTGCACAAAAAATAATTAGGAGACTAGGCAAATCAAGTGTTAAAACCAACGACAGCAACACTGAAATAGTCTATTTACGGACAGTTTCCCCTCACGTTCTCTGCAGTGGTTCATGCTTTTTATTTTAAAGAGGAGTTAGGTAAAGAGACAGGTGTTGGAAGGCCAGTGCCCTGCTTAGCTGACATGTAGGCTGGGAAGACAGTGGGTAGATGCTCACATAGAGACAGAAAGCAGGGGTTTGGCAAGAGGTTCATGCTCACTGTGTGGCAGAGCAGGAAGCAACTGGTTGACTGGGTGAATGCCGTCCAAGAGTCCCAAGTGGAGGTGAAGAAATGAAGCCATGCTCTTTTCCTCCATCACACCCTCTCCACGCTGTCACCACCTTCTCTACAAACAGAGTTCTGATTCTTCCCTGTTAGACTGGAAAGAACTGGATTTCTTTTACCAGACATAGGCTCTTTCCTTCTCTGAATAAATTGCAGACTCCCGAGGGCACGGGAGCCCCGCTGTTGCCTTGGGGAGAGCTTGTCTGAACTGGAGTTCTCATCTGTTCAGACCTCCCCTGTCCCTGCCTGCTGCACTGTCAGATTGTGAGGGAGAGCAGTCAGCACAGACTCTGTGCTGAGATGTTGGGGGTCTGAGCACAGGCGGGGGAGGAAGGAGTGTTCTGGACTCGGGATTGGGTACTGCACTCCAGGGCTAGGGCGAGGACTGGAGATGGGGACGAGGTGGAGGACTTGAATCTTGGAGATGCTGGGACACTAAGAGGCAGATGGAGAGGTGATCTGAGCTTGGGGTCAAGTTTTGATCAGTAAACAGAAATTTGCAAGTTGGTACTACAGAGTCCAGCCTGGTGCCCTTGGCGCTTGTGACGTCATCACAGTATGCAGGGTATGTATGGTCTGTCAGGTGAATTGGCCCTGGGGGACACATGGATTAAGGGAGGAGAGAAAGTGGAACAGTTGGCAGAGTTCTGTTTTATGTGGAAATGTGTTACAGCATTTTTATCTCTACTGTCTGTCCCCACTTCCTGTCCTCTCCTGTGTCAAACCTTCTAGCCTCACTGGGCTAATTCTCTACAGAAGATCTCAGGCCATTTCTCGTTCCAGTCATAGCCCTTATTTGGTACCAACATCCTTTCTAAGGAGCATTCAGAATATAATGGGATTGTCCTGTGCCAGGTTTTACATCCAGCTACATGTGCCCTCTATCTTTGACAAAATACATGATTTTATGTTCCCATCCCCTCTGGAAAGCAGGGATGCTTCCACACTTTTCCTCTTGGTTGGAATTTTATTTTACTTCTTCCTGTCCTGTTTGTAGGATGCTAAATCTGGCCGTTACAATGTCTTACTAGATAGCCAGGCTGATAGGTCCAGGTGCTGTCGCTGGATGCTTTTACACTGTGCACTTGGGTTGAGTGGCTGCAGCAGAGCCCCGTGGCTTGCAAAGCCCTGAATGCTTCAAGGGCTTCTTAGGGGTCAAATTTGCTTTCATGTATGATCAGCAGTCTCCTAGTAAACTTCGCAGAAGTGAGGGCAGTTCTGCCTCGGATCGCCCGCCCGTGTCTTCTCTTTTCAAACACGTTGTTGTGGGGAATTTAAAACATATGCAGAGATAACAGTGTAATGACTCCCTGTGCTTCTGACCCAGTTTCAACACTGCCTGTTGGGGTCATTCTCCTTTCATCTGGGCCACTACTTGCCCTCTCTGAGTGCTCTCACCACATTCTCTGAATCAAATCTCAGTTCTCATGTCATTTCACCTAAATGTTTCAGTGTGTATCTCTTTAACAGGAAAGGCTTCCGAAGCATAACCATGGTACCACTGTTTCACCCCGAGAAACAACAGCCTGAAAACTATCAAATGTTTACTGTCCAGACTTGTAGTATTTTCATTAAAAAAAGGAAAAGACAAGGGACTAATATTTTTAGTTCATTTGAAACATAGTAAGCTCCACAGATTGTGATTGGTTGACTTCTCTCCTGTCTTAGTTTTCTACTTTGCTTTTTAATTTTAAAATAATTAAAAAGTTACAGAACTATTTCCAAGGCTAAAACGTCTACATATATTTAACCCAGATTCCGCAGTTATTAACATCCTGCTCTTGTTGCTTTTACGTTGTCTTCGTCTTCAAGAGCAGCTTTCAGACCAAAGCCCTCATAGCTCCTAGACGTAGGGACAGTCTTTTGCCGACCTGCATCATGCTCCTCCTCTCAGGAGAGTACCACTGATGAAGTACTCCCGGGGCTGCATTGCCATCCCAGGCATGCAGTTGTCCTTCCTAATGGGGTCCTTAGAAGAGGACTGTTCAGTTTATTTTCTGTGTGTGAGTATTTTGCTGCATGTCTGTAAGAGCACCATGTGTGTGCCCCTGGTGGTGCCTGAGGAGCCTAGAAGGTGGCCCGAATCCCCTAGAACTGGAGTTAAGTGTGGTTGTGAGCTGCCTTGTGGGTGCTGGGAATTGAACCCTGGTTCTTTGACAGACCAGCCGGTGCTCTTTAACCATGGAGCCATCTCTCCAGTCCCCCCCTCCCCCAGGGGGTCCTTTATTACTGTGATAATGTCGGCAATTTGTTGTCTGACTTCCGGTGTCCCTTCTGGTGCAGAACCCAGGGTAGGTGTCTTTAGTTTCCTGAAGTTCTATTTTATTGTCACTGAGATGTTTAGGATCTTGTATGTCTATATGTAGGTCTGGATTCTAAAAGATTAAAGCAGTGATCAGCCTGTATGCCTCCTCCCTGTGAAAGCCAAACAGTGCTATGTGCTCATATACTTTTGTCAAGACTGTTCTGTGCGTTGTATCTAATGTCACATCACATACATTTTCTGGCTAGAAAAAGCCCTGTTGATGTTTGAAAGGTAACTTGAGAATGCCTAAAGATAATGATAATATTCCAAATACTGAATACTAAGGGACATGACAAAACAGAAACACCCAGATCTTAGTCATTTGTAAGTTTTCTGTAGCTTTCACCATTTGAATTCCAGCCACGGTCCTCATGAGAGATACTGTTACTGCTACATCGCAATCCTAAGTCCAGACCTCAGATGACAACACTGTGGCTTTGTTCTCAGTCAGAGTAATCTGCGTGAATTTGGGCAAAAAATGAAAAGTGAAGCCGTAACTCTCTTCATACCGTGTCTCTTCTTGATGAAGCCCTGGGAATGACCTGAGTTTGCTTACTAACTCGAGTCTCCGGGTCTTTGGAGGGTTTGACTGAGGAGTGTCACTGACACCCTGACCACGAATTTGTATTTGTTGTGAGGTCCTGACTCTCAGGACTGGAAATAAAGCCTCACATTTGCTCCCATTCCCCCTGCACACAGGTGTAACACGAATTGCTAAATGGTCTTACTAATAAAAAACCCAGAGCCAGATATTGGGGTAAAAGTGGAAAGATCAGAGAGGCAGAGCAGCAAGCCACTAGCTTACCCCAGCAAAATCCTCCGAAGGAAGAGAGCGAGCGCCTCTCTCCACCCTGCCTTATCACTTCCTCTCTCCGGCCAGCTCTATCACTTCCAGTCTGTTTGCACAGACCTCCAAACCTCTATGGTTAACTCGTAGCTAGCTCCTCCTTCTGATTTTCAGGCAAGCCTTATTTGTTAGAGCACAAATAAAATGTCACCACACACAGGGGTAACCGCTTTATGTCTGTGGCTCCCGTATCACACTTCCTCAGGTGAACCGGGGCCGCTAACACTGACTGGTAGGTAGCAGAGGATGTCACCAGTCCGTGGCTTTCCCTGTTTCTGACTCTGAGCTGGCGTGTTTGTTACTTGTCACCATCAGCTGGGAAAGAATGGTTTGTCCCATGCAGGGTGATGCTGGAAAGTCCTAACTCTGGAAATCCTCTTTTCAGATGCTGTCTTTGCATTTCAATTGCGCAACCCAGTGCACAACGGACATGCTCTGTTAATGCAGGACACCCACAGGCAGCTGCTGGAGAGGGGCTACCGGCGCCCCGTCCTGCTCCTGCATCCTCTTGGTGGCTGGACGAAGGATGATGATGTCCCTTTGATGTGGCGTATGAAGCAGCATGCTGCGGTGCTGGAGGAGGGTGTCCTGAACCCCGAAACAACAGTGGTGGCCATCTTTCCCTCTCCTATGATGTATGCTGGGCCGACCGAGGTAGGCTGCTTTTAGGATAGTGGTACAGTGCTAAAGATACTCTTGCGAACACTGTGACATCATCAGCTGACCTGTGGACCGTTCCCCGATGGCTTGGTGTGTTCCAAACATTCAGCACTGCTGAATACTCTCCTGATGTTGGCAGTGTCCTCTAACTGCTACACCCTGGGGGCATCCAGTTGTTGGGAAGGTTGGGGGAGGTTTCTTTGGCTCTCTTTGTGGTTCTTGTCCAAGCTGTGAAGAAGCTAGAACAGTATAGCAGCACATAGTTGTTTTGTCTCCAGCAGCCGTGGTCCAGACACAGTTAAAACAACACTGATTTTGTTCTTTCCACGGAGTCCCAGAGCGGAGGACAGATGCAGTGTGACTCTTGCTTTTCCTAGTGTATCAGCCAGCTGTTTGCACTGTAACAAATACCTAAGGTAATCAGCTTAGAAAGAGACAAGGTTTATCTGGCTCCTGACGTGAGTGCTTCATTACGTACCTTGTTGGTCTTGTGCTTTTGGACTTTTGGTAAAATGGCACATCGTGGTGGGAGCGAATGGCCGAACGGAGTGTTCGCACCGTGGCCCAACAGTGAAAGAAAGAGGGAGGGCGGGAGTCCTCTGTTTGTGCCCAGGACCCTATGACTTCCCTTTAGTCCCTTCTCTTAGAGGGCTCACGTCTCCCAGTAGTCCCAGCTAGATACGAAGCTTCCAGTGCATATGCATTAGGATAACTTTGCAGAACCAAATGATTGTTTTGTCCCTGGCCAGTATTTTAGGGAAGTGTCCAGCAAGACATACATTTTTTAAAAGGATTTATTTTATTTCTAACTGTGTATCTGTGTGTGTCTGTGTGAGGTTATGTGTGTGCACTTGAGTACAGGTGTCTGTGGAGGAGGTCAGTGGCATTGGATCCCCGGGAGCTGGTATTATAGACAGTAGTCAGCTCCCCAACATGGGCACTGGAAACCAAACTTGGGTCTAATCTTCTGGAAGAGCGGTACTGGATCTTAACCTCTGAGCCTTCTGTCCTATCCCCAGATGATCTTCATTAGTTCTTTTGTGAAAGACTAGAACATGATTGAATCAGGAAATAAAATTGCTTCCTGATA
This sequence comes from Peromyscus aztecus, assembly GCA_902168405.1. NCBI lineage: Eukaryota > Metazoa > Chordata > Mammalia > Rodentia > Cricetidae > Peromyscus > Peromyscus aztecus. Next base: position 29,031 of record CABHPQ010154263.1, on the reverse strand, counting down.
TGAGGGCAGGGTTTTGGAATTCTGCCTGTGGTCAAATAGAATGAGATCTTTTTCTATCCATATGTAAAGATGATGAGAACTAGGTTTCAGTTTCAAGGTAGAGTAGAATAGGCTTTCAGAATATATTTGCTGAGTGAGTTAATAAATCAGTTGAGTGACCTCAGAAGTGGTGAGTGGGAAATTCCCAGCCAGCTTCTTGTGTTTTCAAGATAAAAATGGAATGCACATTATTACTCCACCATTTCATCCCTTCCATAGAGGAAGATGGACACACTTAGATTTATCTGAGAGTCAGACTCATTTTTTAAAAGATCTAAGTAATTTAGTAATACAAACTCCTTCCAACATTTTAAAAGAGGATCCAAGACATTGACTATTTGGGATGGAGCCTATGATTCTTTATTGGAGAGGTTATGGGGTTGAATTCTTTTACCTCTTTATTCAAGAAAAGCTAACAAACAAAACAGCTGGTTAAAAGATGAAAATGTGACTGGCTCTTCTTTTGGGTCCCTGTCCACTAATATATTGAAATGTTGTGGAGGTAAGCACTCCATGTTGCTCCTCTTTCTGTTGGAGTAAGGTGTTGGTTAGAGCTGGCCAGCAATGGCCCCTGGTGTCCACCCTATGCTTCCATGGCTTCTATCTAGTTCTTGCATTTCACATTTTGTTTAGTGGCTCCTCTAGCTGGTCCTCACCGTTGCTCTAGAGGCTGTGGAACCTGGGAGAATGGAGCCAATAAATGAGGTAGACCAAAGTCTCATGCAATAGCCAACTTTATCCAGAGCCCCAGACAGTTTAGACTCTGAGGGTTAAGAAAGGTCATGAGTTCAAGCTGTATACAATCACAAGGACAAGCCACATGTGGCAAAAACATGTTTTTGCATAGAGGCATGTAAAGGATAGTTTAAACATTTAACTGAATAATTACAGCGAGCAATAATGAGTGATCAGAAGTAAACTCACGCTTATCCGCTACACCTGGGAGGAGCAGAAAAACACAGTCCAAAAACAGTTCCATGTTTCGAAGAAGCTGAGGTCACAAGGCTCTTGTCTTGTTTCTTGGAGTGTTCTCACAAGCACTCAGAATTCTCCTCACACCATTTTGTTTCTAGACCATGGTCCAGCAGTCCTGATGACATTAACCTCATCATTTTAAGCAAGTCATTTGATCTGAGTTTCTCTAAGATGTCGTTTAATGTGAGAATGACCCAAATGATGTTAGGGCAGTGTGCTGGCTACTCTTTGTCAACTTGACACAAGCTGTAGTCATTTGGGAAGAGGGAAACTTGATTAAGAAAATGCCCCTACTGGATTGGCCAGTGGGTAAACCTGTGGGACATTTTCTTGAGTTATGATTGATGTGGGAGGGTCTAGCTCACCATGGACTGATGGGCCTGTATTATAAGAAAGCAGGATGAGCAAGCCTCAGTAAACCAAAATCCTGCATGATCTCTGTCTGCATCAGCTCCTGTCTCCAGGTTCCTGCCATGAGTTCTTGCCCCGACTTCTCTGGATGATGGTCTACAGATTATGTAAGCTGTAAACCCTTACCTTCCCAAGATGCATGGTATTTATCACAGCAATAGAAACCATGACTATGACAGGCAGGAATAGGTGTATGAACAATGACCTTATTAAATTCCAGCTCGGAAAATGAGCCTCCTTCTTTGAGACCTGTCTTGTTTTCTTTGTGACTCTTATGCTCTGTCTGAAAGCGAGGTTGCTGTGAAATTTTATTTCAGTTAACTAAAAATGTTTTTAAAAAATGAGACTGGGAGGATTTGTAATGAAATAGCCGGTGATAATAAACAAAAAAATCACTTCTTGGGTTAGAAAGGGGTATGGGGGCAGTCTCAAGTATCCCAGGCTGACCTTAAACACAGTATGTAGCTGAGGCTGGCCTTGAGGTGTCCCTGCCCTTCCTTCCAGAGTACTGGGGTTCCCAGCCTCCGACACTGTGCCCAGCTTTAGATCAGTTGTGCTGCTAAAGGAAAATTCAAAAGGGAAAGCAGTGGCTGGAGAGATGGCTTGGAGATGTGAGTTTGGATCCCAGCACCTGTTTTCAAAGATGGGCTAACAACCCAGGCATGGTGGAGGGTGGAGACAGGAGGATTCCTGTAGCCTGCTAGATGCCTAGCTCTAGATTCAGTAAGAGACCTCGTCACAAAGAATAGGGCACAGTGATAGAGCAGACCACTCAGCAGCATCCTTCTCTGGCTTCTGTGTGTGCATGGGCTTCACAACCCCTTCCCCCCATCATATGCACATACAACACAGACAGACAGACAGACAGACACGGAAAGAGCAGTGAAGATACCTGAGGGCAGGCATCTCACTTTAGCAGTCTTCCTCTTCACAAGGCACAGTTGAGTAGCTGGTGGTGTGTCCATCCCTTCACCCACCCTGGGTTCACGGCTGAGACATCGCCTACAAAGGGATTAGCATAAGGAGAGCATACGTATTTATTGAATTCCAGTCTTCCATGACACAGAGCCTTTAGAAATAAGGATCCAGTGAGGCTCTGTATTGTATGCCTGAATCTGATGATGGGTGGGCAGTTGTGCAGGCTGAGTGGAAGAAAGGGACTATGATTGGCTAGTGATAAATCTGGGGGCTTAGAAGGGCCTATTGTTCATGTTCTTCTCTGTCCCCTTCTCTTTAGAGAAAGGGACATTTCTTTCCTCCATGTATAGAAAGCCTTATGGCTTGCTTTAAGGAAGGTCAGCTGGACTTAACGGCCTTCTTTGAGGGAGAAGGAGGAAGAAGGGAAGTATGGCCTTCCTGCTTCTGGTCCTGAACTGGCAGGACCTCCCCCGGCCTCTGATTGGCTCTTGTCATTCCACACAAGAACAAGTCCAGTGACCCTAATAATGATGCAGGAGTGTACTGAGCGCTGCAGCATGAGTCTGCACTGGTTTACCACCAGCTCCTTTGTAATCCGTTAGACTCCTCTGAGCTGTGTTTATGTGCATGAGTGCTTTTTATAGGGTATACACTGGGGTTAAGTATTCTCATAGTCAGTTGTGTCTATTTTCTAATTTGTCTTATTTTAATGTCATAGTGAACTATACATAGGAAGAAAGGACACATTTCATAGATGTTCAGTGAAGCTAAGTTTTCCAGAATGAACACCCAGAAGCTCTTGTTTCTGCTCCTTCTGATCCGCACCTGTCCTTACCACAGTAATCACTGTCCTCACTTACAGTGAGGATCCAGTTCCCTTGTGTTGAAGATGTGAGCACTGGGTAGCAGATGGAGAACGAGGCTGGGGCTCAGGGGGTTCACGAGAGCCCTTGCCATCACACTTGGAAAAGGAGAAAGAAGGGAGCTGGACAGGGCACGGGGAGAAGCTGAGCCGCAGTTCAGTCTCAGGTGTTATGCATATTAACTAACTCAATCCTTGAGCCACCACAAGAGGGAGGTGCTACAGCTCATCTTTAGGTGAGGGTCACCCATGTAGAAAGGTTACATAGCTTGCTCAGAATCACATAGTAGTAAATGATGGAGATGGAGTCTGAACTTGTGTGCCCTGGAGGGTTCTGGGAGATCTTTCAGAGATGCCCCGAGTCGCATAGAAATAGGCATCATAGCTGCATTGACTAGACATTGGATGCCAAGGAAGGTGCCTCTTTTGGACCTGCTGCTCTCTACAGTGGGGTCTGTTTCTGAAGAGAGCCGACAGCTGTGGGTGCCTGCTGGCTATATTCCCAAAGCAGATGCTTATCTCATCTTCCTGAAGTAACCTGGGCTGCCACAGTGTTCAGGCCAGCCTGGTGTGACACCTGTCTAACTAGAATCTGACATTGTGGTCTCTTCTGCCTGGCTTCTCTCACTTTACACTTAACTCACCACAGTGTTTGGCATAGAATATTTAACTATGTAAAGATGTGTTGCATTTGTTTATGCTGCATTTGTTTATGTAAAGATGTGTTGCTGTTTCACCTTGCCTGCCTAAGGTATCTGATTGGTCTAGTAAAAAGCTGAACGGCCAATAGCTAGGCAGTAGAGGGATATAGGCAGGGCTGGTGGAGAGATAGAAAAGGGGGTGGCCGGCCTGCCAGGGGCCAGCCAGCCAGACATGGAGGAAGCAGGAAAGCAGGGTGAACAGTACATAGATGAGATAAATGAGCCTCGGGGCAGCATATAGATGAATAGAAATGGGTTAATTTAAGTTAGGGGGAAAAAAAGCTAGCTAGAAACAAGCCTAAGCTAAGGCCGAGCATTCATAATTAGTAATAAGTCTCTGTGTCATGATTTGGGGGCTGGCCATCCAAGAAAGTCTGCTACACCACAGTCAGTGACAGAGCACTCATTCTCAGTATTACTGTGTCCTCCTGTGTGACTTCATGCATCACTGTTGAGGGCCATTTGGGCTGTGTTTTGATTTTTGCTGTGAATAGTATGCTGGTACCTCCAAATGTGAATATGCCTATTGGTTATTGCTGAGTAGAATGGCTGGATATGGATGTGCATTATTTAGTATCAGGAGAGGTTTCCAGTCTTTCTAATGAAGATATGTTGATTCACACTGCACAGCATTGTGTTTCCTCACCAGTTCTGGATTGTCTTGTGTGTTACCCACTTTGGCCTTCTGATCCTGACTCTTTAGCCACGTGCTGTTTAATACTGCCGTTTCTTTCTTTTTTTTTTTTTTTTTTTTGGTTTTTCGAGACAGGGTTTCTCTGTGTAGCTTTGCGCCTTTCCTGGAGCTCACTTGGTAGCCCAGGCTGGCCTCGAACTCACAGAGATCCGCCTGCCTCTGCCTCCCGAGTGCTGGGATTAAAGGCGTGCGCCACCAACGCCCGGCAATACTGCCGTTTCTTAACCAGTCTTCAGAATCTTCTTATTGGATCAGTCTCACTGAAAAGGGAATAGAAATTGATTATAAATTAGTGTTGTTCTAGGTAGTGATTAAGAAATAAAATGCCATAACCCACTAAAAAATGTTTTAATGTGTATGGGTGTTTTGCCTGCATCTATGTGTGTGTACCACATGTGTGACTGGTGTTCACAGAGGCCAGAGAGGGTGTCAGATCCCTTGGAACTAGAGTTCCCTGTGATTATAAGTTACCACATAGGTGCTGGGAACAGAACCTGGGTGATATGGAAGAGCAGCCGGTGCTCTTAACCCCTGAGCTGTCTCTCCAGCCTCTAGCAGCTCATTTTTATTGAGCTCCCCCTGTATTTGCCAGACAGTATCCATTCCAAGTGACTTACATGTGTTAACTTAGTCCTTATAACACCACCACGAGCGCAGGCACTGTCATTATTCACAATTTACAGTGAAACCTGTGGTAGGGGTTAAACAATTGCTCGAGGTCAGGTAGTAAGCGATGGAGATGGAATTTGCATCTAAGCAATCTGGTCCTAGAGCCAGGCCTTGCAATTCCAGTCTCTGATGTCATTTAACGTTACAATAGTTGAACACTGTGCAAATGTATATGTTTTGAAGGCAGACTTTAAGTACATTCATAGAATTCTAAAATAGTGAGTTGACATGGTTCTGGCAGATGTTCCTTAGAGATGGAATCTCCTGTTGAATAGCTTCCATACCTGCTCATCATAGTCCAGAGTGATATTTTACACTTTCTCTGTACAGTCTTTATTCTTTCTATTTTAGGGATATCGTCCTCTTATTAGTAGTAATATCTTCCTGTGGGTTTTATTTGTTTTGTTTTTAGACAGGGTCTCACTATGTAGCTTTGGCTTAGCTTGAAACTCCCAATGTTGCTCTGTCATCCAGGTCGGCCTTGAACTCACAGAGTTTGCCTTTGCCCCCACAGTGCTGGGATTAAAGGCATGTGCCACTATACCTGGCCCTGCCTGTGTTTTTGTTACTGGTTTTGTGAGGAGTAAATAGGGTAACAGTAAAACTTACCTCGCTGTCTGGCTGATACTAACATGTGAAAGTACGTATTATTGGCTGACTGAAAGCGAGTAATTACTTTACTTCAAGTTCTCACTGTCCCTGTCCTGATTCCACATAAAGACGCTGTCTGTATCTCATAAGGGTGCTTCGTAAATTTGTGTAAAAATCCCAGAACTTGGAATATGGCGGAGAGCCTGGGATGACTTGTCGTTTGTAGACTTCATGTCAGAACACGTCTGTGGCCTAATTTGGAATGCCCTTGGTGTCTAACTATATAGTGCTAATAATACGAAGACGATGGCAATAATGATCTTTGAGTGCCTGTGTATGGCTCACACACTGGACTGATGCTCTGTGAGATATGGATTTTATTCCCGTTCTGCCAGTGAAGCTAAGCGTGTAACTTAGCTGAGGTGTGTCAGAGGAAGCTAGAGCTGAACAGTAGTTTTTAACTTCTTATCCTTTGATGAATAAACCAAAAGTTCTAGCAATCGTCTTAATATTTTAAGTAGTTAAATACTTCAGTGTTTATGATCCGGCATGATTTAAGTGGCTTATGAAAAACTATCCATTCTTCTTGCTCTCCTCTCCCTCTTTCCTCCTACTTGGTGAGATATAGGGTATTGCTATGTAGCCCAGGCTACTCTGAGACTCACTGTGTAGCCCAGGTTGTACAGTCCTCCTTCCTCTGTCTTCCAAGGGCTGGGATTTTAAGAGTGTGCCGCCATGCCTGGCTCCATCTGTCCGTTTCTCTGTAGTGCCTCGCTTTAAGTGAAGACTTTCCTTACAATAACAACAGTAATAATAAAACCCACCTCATTTTTGTAGTTTTTCCAGTGACATCAGGAACACGTCTGCCAATAACACATATTTGCCGAATTGTCATAATAAAATACAAACAGTGATTCTTCTTTAATCGTTCTCTGGGTTACTCAGAAGGTATTGGTACCAGATTTGTTTCCTTAGCACAAACGCATTTCAGAACAATGAGCAGCTGTTAAGGCTGTGTGGTTATCAACAGGATGTTCCTCGTTTTCCAGTCTATAAAGATTTTATGGCTCGATTCCGAAATTCCATCCTAGGAATGGAGTGGGAGCTGTGTGGGGAAGAATTTACTTTCTAATGCTTAAACTGGTGTTGTGAATGTACAGTTTTATTATCTATATGAATAATTAGCTGGCAAATTGAAAATGTTTGCCTTGTCATTGAATACTAAATCTATTTCCTAAAGAATAATTAATGCTTTCTAAGATCTGTTATGTGAAAGTGTCAAAATGAGATGGGTTTGAGCATGTGCAGCTAACAGCCATATCCCGAGCATATGAAGTTGTAGTGAGGATTACCATTTAGTTTTTTTTTTTTCTTGGAATGAGGAGGAGTGTAATGCATTGTTGGATGTGGGGACTTCCCTCTGTCAGGAAGGTTATTCTCCAGTTGTTCAATGATTCCGTGTTAGAAAAAGAGTCTATGTAAGTGAGCAGAGGCATGTAAAAAGGAGCAGGCAAAACACACTGCTCTGTGGATTCCTGTGCATTTCCTTAATTAGGTCGTGTTTCACACCAGTAGCCGGAACAGTCAGTACAGTATCTGTGGGGACGTGAACCTGCCCTATCGATCCCTTTGGAAGACCCCATAGCCTTACTTATGTTCAAGGGTCAACCCCCACCCTGACATCTCATGTATATGTAAAATCTTACACAGGGATATATGCACATCCGTATACCTCATAAGCACTATTAGGTAGCGATGAAGTGAGACATAAAAGGAGGTGCAGCTCAGTGGGAAAGAGTCAAACACAAATGCATGCGCGCTTCTTATCCATTTGCTGTTTCTCAGTCGTCAGAGTGTGGTTATCTAATATGTCGACGTCTTTCCTAGGTCCAGTGGCACTGCAGAGCACGGATGGTAGCAGGAGCCAATTTTTATATTGTTGGACGAGACCCCGCTGGCATGCCTCATCCAGAGACAGGGAAGGACCTCTATGAGCCAACCCATGGTGCCAAAGTGCTGACGATGGCCCCCGGCCTGATCACCTTGGAAATAGTTCCCTTCCGAGTTGCAGCTTACAACAAGAAAAAGAAGCAGATGGACTACTATGACTCTGAGCAGTAAGTTTCACACTGTCGCAGCCGACGGCAGCACTCTGTTTTCTGAGCCATTTCTGGGGATTCAGCATATTGTCTGCTCTTTATAATTTCTGATGGGAGGCTTTGTTGGCTCCATCTTAGGAAACGTCAAGTCAAGAAAACTCATTATTCTATAGTTGGAGGTGAAAGTAAAATGGATCTGAGCTGGATGTGGCAGTATCCTCTTTTAATCTAAGCACTTGGGAGGCGGGGGCAGGTAGAGCTCTATGATTTGAGGCCAACTCAGTCTACATAGTGGGTTCCAGGCCAAGCAAACAAACACGCATCCACAGTCCCCCTCCCCACAAGCACACATTGGATCTAGTTTCAGAGTTGGTAGTTGGGGGATTTTGTTTGTGTGGTCCTTAAGGGCAATGTTACTATTCATACGTCTTTATGACTTTTATCAACTTTTAGAATAAATGATTGGAGTGCTGGGCCTGGTTGTTCAAGAATAGCCTGGGCAAGGTAGGGAGACCCTATTTCAGAATAAAAAGTAGAGTGGGCTGGGGATATAGCTGAATGATAGTTTCTAGCACACACAAGACTTTAGTTCAATTCTGGTATTGCCAATTCTTACACACATACATATGTACACACACGGTAATATTAAGTATGTGTCTATTTCTTCTGGACAGAATTGTAATCATTTCTGTCTGTGGATGATAGCTGTGTAAGTTCACAGTGGCAGTGTGAAGTTGGGTTACAGGGTCTAGTCCTGTCTTTGCTTTGTGACCTGAATTCCAAGTCTTTTCTGCCCGTATTTCCTCATCTTGGAATGATGGCAGGGGATAAGGCACTTCCCTCCCAGGTCTTTCTATAGTGCTCCCCATGATCTGCAGCACCAAGTTATTTTCTTAAGGTAGGGTCTCACTATACAGCCCCAGCTGGCCTGGTACTCACTGTGTAGATCAGGCTGGCCTCGAACTCAGAGATCCATTTGCCTCTGCCTCCTGAGTATGGGATTAAAGACACACGCCACTGGCTGATTTTTGTATATAATGTATACATATGAGTTGTTTTGTTGACCAACTCTTAGTTTATCTGCTTTTTAGTACAAGTTCCAATTCATGTTCAGCAGGTCAAACAGATAATTCATGTAGAATATAATCCTTTTACATTTACGTCTTATCAGTTTCAGTTCTGCTGGCAGCACTAACTGAAACCTGACACTGGCCTAGACACATCCAGTCTGAGCATCAGTGCCTCCTTCCCCTGACTCTTCAAACTGGCTCGTGTTTAGGAATAATGTTGAGCCTGATCCAGGACCCTCATTTAGTGTGACCCATTTTATCACAGAGGGGACAGGAAAGGAAAAAAAAATCTTGTGAAAAATTAAAACAACACACTCTTGTTTCTAAAAGGCCTATCAGCACACATTTACAGTGCCAGCACTTGGAAGGTAGAGACAGGAGGATCCGTGGTTCAGGGTCATCCTTGATGGATAGAGAATTGGAGACCAGCCTGGGCTACATGAAACCCCGTCTCAAAAAATTAAAAATAAACAATAAGCAAATAAAGTAGGCTGTGAACTGGCTCAACAGGTAAAGTTGCTTGCCGCCAAGTCTGCAGATCTGAGTTCAACCCCTGTGGTCCACATAATGGAAAAAGAGAATAGACTCCTTCACGTTGTCTTCTGATCTCCACATGTGCGCCATAACATGAGTGCACGCACACACAGACACACAGAGAAATAAATGTCATTGAGAAATGAGTTAAAGGGGTATAAGGCTTTGAATTTCTTGGATTTAAGTAAAAACCATCTGTATTCAAAGCTGTCGTTACCACTGGAGATTGGAGGATGTCTTGGTTTCATGTGTGCTGACATAGAATTCTAGAGACAGTGCACCTTCAGTGAGTGATGAACTGTAGCTGAAAGTCAAGAAAGCCTAAAAAAGCCTGTAGGCAAAAAGGTTGTCCCGGCGGGCACAGGGAAGAATAGAAGGACTCCTAATGGCTGCCAGTGGCCGCGTGTGGAAGTCAGGATGGGAAGCTGTTCTTGCCTGTTCGCTGAAGGCCTCAAATGTGATGCAGATCCAGGATATTCTGAGCCCCTCAGAAGAATTTGCAGCCAACAACTTGTTTTTACCCTTCTTACAGAATTATGTTCCTAACCACACGGGCTTGTTCTTTAACCTTAAAGATGTCTGTGTATGCACATACACATTTGTACATGCACATACATGTATGTATGAGTTGTCCCATCCCAAAGTACAGCTCCAAGGAGATGGCTTAGAGTCTTTTAAAAGAAGAATGTTATCAATTATGATAAACGGTATCACCTCAAAAGGTGATTGGAATCTAAGTAGAAAGGACAAAGGAAGGTGAAAGCAGTCTGGGTACAGCCTTAACCTTTCGTGGTTAAATTTATGTAGACCACCAGTCAAAGAGCCCGACTTAGTCTGTGGGGAGAACTGCCTGTCAGCAGTTCTTTTGAAGTCTCCCCTGTCTCAAGCTCCTGAAGGACAAGGGCCTTCCTACAGACCCGTCAGCCACATGGTGTCCGAGGCAGAAGCTCGGGTGCGGTACTTTTTGCTTCTTACTCCACGTGCAATTTGTTCAGTTTGTGTACAGCAGTCTCAACCTTCATTTTCTGAGAACGGTGGTGGACTTTGTTTAGTGAGTTACACAGAGGCAAGGGCGAAAAGGAGAGAGAAGCAGAGCTGTTTTGCCAGTCTGTATTCTTTCACTTTAGAAGAGTTTCCGTGTTGTGGCATTAAGAAACCTGAGCAGGGGCCTGCAGTTGGTTCCATGGGTAAAGCACTTGCTGTGCAAACACAGGACTGGACTTGGATCCCCAGCACCATGTGCAAAGCCTGGTGTGGCGAGGCTGCATGGACGGCTCAGCATTTTAAGGACGGGCACTGCTCTTGCAGAGGACTCAACTGTGGTTCTCCTCACCTACCGCAGGTGCCTCATAACCATCTATAGCTCCAGCTTCAGGGGATAGCTGACACTTCGGGCTTCCATAGGCACCTGCATTCCAAGCACATACCCATATACAGATGCACATTCACATCCATAATTAAAAATAAATCATAAAAAAACCTGGCACAGTGGCATGTACTTGTAACCTCAGCCTCAGGGAGACAGACACTTTGTGTTCCCTGACCAGCTCAGCCTTTTCTTCAATCAGTCCCAGGCCAGCAGGAGTGCTCATCTCAATAAGCAAGGTGGATGGCTCCTGAGGAATGACATCTGAGCTTGATCTCTGGCCTCTGTGGCCATGTGCACATCCTCATGTATCCGCACCTGCAGCTGCATACACACTAGTGCCCCTGACACATGTACACACAGATGTATGCACATGAAGCAAACCAAGCAGAATAAAAAAGCGCCGTGTTTATTCCTTCCCAGCTCCTGGGCTGATGTGTGCTGTCCCTGTGGTCCCTCAGTGTGGCCAGCTGCTTTCATCGCACACAGGGACCCTAGATCCATCTGTATGCAGTTGATTAATGTGCTCCTAAGACCCTTGATAACTTTGATGTTTGGCTAAATCTGCGTAGTGCTGCTTTAAGTCTCTCTTTTAATCATTTAAAAGCTAAATAATTACATCATTTCTCATAAGATTTTCCAGAGATGAATTCTATGTTAGTCACATGAGTGGCTCATTTCCTTGGAATTTTATTTTTTTTTGAGTTACCAAATCTTAATAAGTTGTAACTTGGGAAGCTTTAAAAATGCCTTAGTTTTTTAATTTTCTGTATTTGTGTTCAAATATAATTAAGTGGATGGGAATATGTTGGAAAGTGATTAAAATTTTGTGGAAAGGCGATCGTCTTTGATGTAGCGAGAAAACAGTTTATTAATTATGCACATATGAACTTGTCCATGTTTGATTAATGGACATTACTCAATGCCAGCTTTTATGTAATTAATGATTTTGTAGCTTTTGGTTTGATTGAATACTAGTGTAAGACAGGGCTTAGGAAGGAAAATTCCCTGAAGATTTCCGGCAAGATAATTATTGATAGGAATTATGATAGAGTCATCTGTTTACATTTAGGAAGTCAAGGAAGCTGTGTTAGCTTTAGAAGTGACTCAGAGAGACTGAGCTGTTGGATTTCAGTCCCATTACAGATATTAACAACTATTAGGGAATCTTTTGTCTTTTCTTTTCTTTTCTCTTTTAAAGTATAAATATTTGTATTCTGGGTAGACAAATGCAAAATTATTTGGAGTATAGAAACAACATGCTCAATAAAAGAAGAGGACGTGAGTGAAAAGTGCCCATGGGGCTGAGTAGATGAAGCGATGGAAGGGTCAATGTGCCTGCTCTGGCATCATCATAGCTCAGCAGGTCTCTGCTGTTTTTAATGGTAGAGTATACATACTTTAACTTGTGTACTGCCAGAGAGAGAGCCCTTGGCCATTAAAGATGCCCTCTCACCATCTAGAAGACAACTCCTTGCCGTCTAGAGGACGCCCCCTTACCATCTAGAAGATGCCCCCTTACCATCTAGAAGATGCTCCCTTACCATCTAGAAGATGCCCCCTTACCATCTAGAAGACACAGTTTGGTTGTTGGCTTTGGAAACAATGACTCTATGCCTCCTTCAAGGTGTTTGTGGATTTCTCTCCTTTTGTGTACTTTCACTGGTGAGCCTATCTAGTATGATAGTTTTTGAAGCTCTGACTCTTAAACCTGTATGTCAGTGTTCCTCTGTTATCATCAGTTTTCTGTTATTAAAATAATAATTTTTGTATAAAACAACACATGTAGCTGGTTAGGTGTCCCCGTGCCAGGCCAGGCTCTTCTGTGACGTCTCTGGAGTCTTCTCCCATGGTGATCCTTGTCAACAGAAACCTGGAGGCAGAAGCTGATGCAAGAGACCATGGAGGGATGCTTCTTACCGGCTTCTTCCCTATGCTCAGTCTGCTTTCTTATAGAACCCACAACCACCAGCCCAAGGATGGCCCTGCCGACCATGGACTGGACCCTCCATATCAATCACTAATATAAAAAAAATGCCCTACAGGCTTGTTTACAGCCTGATCTTCTGGAGGCATTTTCTTTTCTTTCTTTCTTTTTTTTTTTTAATTTAAGAAAATTTTTATTCATTTTACATACCAACTACAGATCCCCCTCTCATCCCTCCTCCTGCTTCCCTCTAGCCTCTGCCTCCCCCCTGGCTCCCCATCCCCTCCTCCAAAGGCCTGGTACATTTAGTTGAGGCAGGACCAAGCCCCCTGGAGGCATTTTCTTAACTGAGGTGCCCTCCTCTCCGATGACTTGGGCTTGTGTCAAATTGACGTAGACCATTGGGCACACTGTGAGGATGCAGTGTGAGCACCTGCTTCAAGCTCCTGCTGTCTGACCTCTTTTTCCTGATGGACTGTACCTTGAGTTAGGAGCCACAATAAGCCCTTCCCCCTTAAGTCACACTGGTCAGGGTCTTTCGTGACAGTGACAGGAAAAGAAACTGAAGCACAGTGGCATAGAACATGGAGGTCCCTTTTGTTTTACCTTCAGATCCTGTCCTCATGGTTGAAGTAGTGTTTGATGCTTACGTCTTCCTTTCTTGCTACACAGTCTTTGCTGTGCACAAGCCCATCTGTTTGGGTACTGGGAGCTGTCTTTTTCAGTAATGCTCAAAATGCTTTGTGTTCATTAGCAATAGTACTTCTCTTGTTGTGTTCGGTTGTAGCTTTGTGTTGTGAGTGTAACTATTACCCGGATCTTACACCCTCCCCCGCTTTAGTCTTTTTGGTCGCCATGAAATGAATCCAGATGAGACACACGAAGTGTGGGGTGGAGGGCAGGTGGAGCTGGTTACAGAATACTGTAAAGCACTCTCAAGGGCGAGAGTGGACAGTGCCCAGAGATGAGTGTGCTTAGGTAGGTTTTATACAGTTTCTTGAACAGATGACTTTCTTGGGGGCATTTTCCTGTGCAGGTGATTGACTGCCCATTTGGGAGAGGATACCAGTGTGTCTTTTTTTATTTTATTTTTTATTTTTTAAACAGAAAGCTTCCTGCCAGAGAGTGATTTCCTACTCTTCTTGGTAATTCAAAAATTGCTTCTTCACAGAGGCAGATGCAGCTAAGATCCTATCCCATTGACTAAAAATCATGTAATAGAACCGATTAAAAGTTAAAAAACAAAAAAAACCCTAATGTGTAAAAATAGCCAAGTCCAGCTCCTAGCAGCTCACAGACGCTAAGGACCCAGGGTGGGCATAGGGTTTGACTCTGGGTTAGGCCCCAGGCACTTGGGAAATTCCACATTTCCCAGCAGCTTCAGCAGAAGCTGCAGACCCAGGGGTGGACCTGTGAACTCTGACCTGGGATTAGTGCAACTCTCGGATCCGGATGTCTGGGAGGAGCTCTTCTGTAGACTTCATGAACTCAGGTGCTGGCTGGGGTGTGACTCAGTAACGGAGCACTTGGGTGCATGAATGACACCCCAACTTCAGTCCACAGCACTTTAACAATAAATAAATGACAGTTTAAGAGTGAGGTGCTCGGTGGAAAACCTAAGTTAAGAAATTTAGATTCAAGCTGGGTGTAGTGGGCCTTTGATCCTAGCACTGGAGAGGCAGAGGCAGGTGGATCTCTGTGAGTTTGGGGCCAGTCTGGTCTACAGGGTGAATTTCAGGACAACCAGAGCTACATAGTGAGATCCTGTGTCAACACCTCCCCACAAAAGAAAGAAATTTAAATTCAAAATAATTAAACTTAAATCTCTCTGTCTCTCTTTCTGTCTCTCTGTCTCTCTCTCTGTCTCTGTGTGTGTGTGTGTGTGTGTGTGTGTGTGTGTGTGGTCTGTGTGTGGGCATGAGTGTGGGTATGAGTGCAGGTACACACATCTACTGGTGCACATGTAGAAGTCAGAGGATGGTCTCGGGCCTCACAGAGTCCTTGCCGGTCACCCTTGTCTGAGACGGGTCCTTTGTTGTTCTGGTCAGCACCGCATAGCCACACTGACTCTCGGGAGCTTCCACGGACTCTCCTGTCTGCTTCCCATCTTGCCACAGGAGCTCTGGAATTACAGATGTGGTCTATCTCGTCTGGCTTCTTTATGTGGATCTAGGAGTTCAAAATGAGGTCCCCATACTTGGGCGGCAGGCACTTTATCCACTGAGCCACCTTCTCAGCTCCTGATTAAACTTCTCATGTATTTCATCTAGTCTCTGGTTAGAAAATAAAAAGAAAAAATAATAACATTGTCATGTATGATGCTGTCCAGTGCCTTTTAGCCTCTGAAAGAAAGCCACAAATAGCTGTTTATCTGGTTTTGAAAAGATCATTTTAAATCATAGTCTTAAGAATTCTTAGTGTTTTGATGTGTTATAAATGACCTGCTTTCAAGCTGGATGAAACATTAATTAGAATAAAAATAATTAGATCCTCTTACAAGTCACCACCATTAGTTTTATTTCTGTCAAGAGAGAAATGCTCTTTTGCTCGTCTGAATTGCTTATCTAGTTGGAATCCTGAGAATGCTGGTGACTTGAATGTGAGCCTTCGAAAGACATACCTGAAGGCCATCTGCTGACCTCAGTCTTGTCTGAGAGAGTAACTTGTCCTGGTAGCTCTGAAGGCCACAGATGTGGCCTGAGGGACAGCAGATGACTGAAGATTTACAGCCGTCAGCAAGTGGCCAGAAGTCATCGTGCCTTGGAGTTCTTCAAGCTGCTGGCCACATGTGGTCAGTGCGCTGACGGCCACATGTAGGCCGCTAGCTCTTGGGTTCACTCTACCCTCTCTGATGTCCCAACTCTTCCTTTTTTTTAAGAGTTAGCATTCTGTCTGCTGTAGATTATAAAGAATCTGTAATCCAGTGGCTTTGAAAAAAAGGAGAAGAAGAAGAAAAAAGGCAAACATAGTTGGGTTTTCTTTTTTTCTGGGTTGCCTTGGAGGATTAAGCTTGCTAGTGTTATGAAATGACCCGAATTAAAACTGCTCTGTAGTGAAAGTGAAGGGCCTTTTCTATTTCTGACAGATTCCTGATTACTCATAGGTAAAGTTTTAGAGCTAATTTTAGATCATTCTAGAAATTTCTTAGATTCTATTTTGTGGAATTATTTCTGCAAAACCATCCTATTGTGCAACTCTAATTTAGTTGTAGACAGTGACTTGAACCTGGCGTCTGATAAAAAAGTAAAATCCTTATGTAACCGAGATAGACGTGCAGGAATGGGCCTAGGGCAATGTGTTTTCCATAGCCGGGGTGGAGAACCACCACCATGTGGAAACAGAAACTCCCATCCCATGAAATGAAGGATGCCTGGGGCATGCAGGGCAGATGGTATGAAATGGCTTCAGAAAGAGGTGCCCAGGGACCTTGGCTTAGGAATGCAATTTCGGAAGGAATGCAAGGAAGTCTGGATTTCAGACAGTTGAGCATTCTGGGAGGAGGAAAGGACTTAATTGGTCTGGCTTTTTCCCTTTAATCACAGAGTTCAGGCAGAGTCTTCCAGGAGCAGCTTGCTCCCTTACTGATCACCAAGAACCAGCAGTTCATGTGTATGACTTGAGCTCTCATTCCTGGAAGTAAACTTCAATTTTACATGGGCAGAAGCTCCAGGGCCATCGCTTTTCCTCAGGGAAGTCTCTTTAGGGAACTGTGAGTACCGCTCCCAGGGAGTGGAGACAATCCGTTGCCGACTGATTCTCAGCCACGCTAGTCTTATATCACATCCTGGTGAGCTGGCTTAGATTACACTGGAAGGTGTTCTCTGGCCTGCAGATGATCCAGGTGAGTGTGCTGACAGATTCACGCACACAGGTGCTTGTGGCCCTCAGAGACCACCATTTTCTAGCTCCCAGTCGTAGCTCTCCCCTGTCTCCTGAACACCACTCCTGTTGCTTTATGTTAAAGCCTTGTCCTGGAGCCTCTACCCACTCTCCTCTCCATCCCTTGCCTCTGTTTCCTGCCGTTGCTCCCCTCCTTTCTTTCCTTTGTCTCGTTTGCTTCTGCCTGGATACTTGTGAAGACCTCCCGCTCTCCCTTAGAACAGACGGTGCCCGTGTATGCCATTTCTCTGATTCGCCCCTTTCCTTCATCCTCATGGATTAGTTCCTCTACTAAAGAAAATTTGAATTCTGATTGGCCAGTGTGGGTTTGGGTGGTTGCTTTTGCCCTGGGTCCCTTGTGGCTCTGACGTTTTAAGAGTCTTTGTTCCTGACGGCCATCTTGGTTTTCTTCTCCCTTCCCCCGAAGTGCTTTTACCTACTGCCGAGTCTGTCTTCTTGTGAGAGCTTATTTGCTCAAATTCACTTTTCATTTTAGTATTATAAGTATACAAATTATGTTGTCAATGTTGTTTTAGTTTACATAAGAAAGGGGAGGGCAAACCTTAGCCATAGTAGCCAACCCATTTAGAGGCCAATACTTTAAAGTTGCCATTTTTTTTAAAATTTATTTTTAAGTTTTTGTGTGTGTGACTGTTTTGACTACATATATATCTGTAAACCACATCCCTGGTGCCCATAGAGGCCAGAAGAGTGTGTCAGATCCCCTGGAGCTGGAGTTTCATGCAGTTATGGTTGTGAACCACCATGTGGGTGCTGGGAACTGAATGTGGGTTCTCTGAAAGAGCAGCCAGTGTTCTTAACCAGCTCTTAACCACTGAGCCATCTCCCCAGCCCCTAACTTGCCTTTTCTTACAAGACACTGAATGCAAAGAAGTGGGAGAAAAGCCTCACATTTAAGCTGTTAAATGGTTTGTTTTGAAGCAGCATTTGGTGAACGTTTCCTTTTCAGGATCATCTTTGATCGTTTTCTGGTCATTTAAAAAAAATCCTCTACTCAAGATGAGAGGTCTTAAAACACTGGGTCCAGTGTGTGTGTCCTCTGTCTGTGTAGCAGTGCTGGAGAAGCAGAAGAGCATGCAGGACATTGGGAGTACAGGGTGAGACAGTGCCTCCCGTTATGGTTGGAAGTACAACTGTAAAGCATGGGCACTGGTCTTCTTGGCCTTGCTTAAATGAGTTGGACTGCTTATGTTCACATTCTGCAAGTGTGGCATTCTAGACCCAAACCCACACAGGTTTCAAAGGGGGGTGGGGCTCTCAGTGACACTGTGTGGAGTTGGGTTGTCTCGATGATCACAAGTAGAACCAGGTCTAGGACCAAGGGGCAGGTGGTCTTTGGAATGGCCAGTCGTGGTGAGGAGTTGAAGTAGTCCTGCCAGGTAGAGCTGCTGCCTAGAGGCCGATGGGAGAAACCCTGTGGCCAAAGCCCCCATCTCTGTGAGCAGTCTGGCCACTGAACACACACATCGGAAAGCAGACGCCACGCGTACAGTGTGATGACTAAGAAGTTCCGTCTTTCTTGTCTGGGGCACCTGCTTATGAGAAAGGCCAAATATCTGAGGCTAGGAAGATGGCCTACCAGGTTCCCCCCACCCCCTAGATGAGGCCAGCAAGGTCTGAAGGAAGTTAGATCTGAAGGGGTTATAAAGAAATCATTGTGGGGGATCTTCCATGTACATAATCCAGATTTAGATAAAAAGGAAATGGGAAAGTAGCTCAGATGAACCCTGACCTTTGTAAATCTTAGAGCTACAAAGTTGTGTGTCGAGCTAGGCAGACTCCCTGTGTTTGCACACCGCCTTTGGCTGCTCCCTATTTGCCCAGCATTCCCTGAGCTCCTCCGGTGGAAAGATAGTACAGCATTTGATCTCCAGTCGGTAAACGTTTACTCTCTGTGCCCTGTGTCTGTGGCACTGTTCCGAGAGCCTCTTTCGGACCCTTCTTTGAAGGGACAGGGTGGGGTGAGTAAAGGCTGTTGTGACTGTTGTGGGGACAGAATGCTGTGCAGCATCCTAGTGATCAGCTTCTCGGGGAAGATGTCCAGGTAACTGAGGCCTCTGGTTAATTTAAGGTTACAGTACTTGATTTAAAATAACTTTAGAAATTCTAACAATAGGTTTTATTCACTATAGAAATCATTACTAATTATCTGTAATGTATGTATGTCTTTGAAATAGGATCGCCTTTTGTAGCTGTGACTGGCCTTGAACTTGTGGCAGCTCTCCAGCTTTAGCCTCCAGAGTGCTGGGATGAGTGAGCAGCTACTTTTTATCTCATGGACAGATCTTGTTTCCTTTCATCCCTGGAAAGTATCTTACTACTGATAATGTTGTATGCTGTTTGATTTTGATGATGTTGACGGTTGATAATCACGGCGGGAAGCCGAGCGAGCGGGACATAAGCACCTGTGATGTCATTTCTGGAAATTACCGGCTCTGTTGCCTCTCATTCCTTCTTTTCTTTCTCTGCATTTTGACAGAATTCCACTATCCGTGTGAACTTGAGCCACTATAACAAAATGCCCTGGTCCGAGTGGTTAAATGGGGTTTATTTCTCATAGGTGTGGAAGCTGGGACGTCCAGGGTCAGAGTGTGGGGGGTTAGGGTCTGAGGGCCTGAGCTGTTGGCAGGCGCCAGCCACTTTCTTGCTGTGTCTTTGGATGGCTGTGGGGACCCTGAGTCTCTGTTGGTTTGTTAGTGGGTTAGTCCCACCTGGGATCTTGCTCTCGTGACCTCTTCTAACCCTCGTCATCTCCCAAAAGCCCCACCCCCTACCGCCATCTCACTGGGAATTAGGCCAGTGTGAGCTTGGGGGACACAGACGTTCATTCTGTAGAAATATTGTTTGTAATGTGTGATAGCCTGATGATTTCATTTATAACTGTTAATTACATCTTGAGTATTTAGATATACTCTAATCAGAGCAGGTGCTACCTTATTTAGGACACAGTGACAGAAGAGACCTGGAACTCTTACTAGGTCTAATCAGCTTTCTGAGTCGGTTCCGTGTTTGAAGGAAGCAGGTGAATTGTAGATAAACAGCATGTATTGTAGCCGTAGATGCTCCAAGCTATGGTCTAAAGGCTTTCATGTGTTTTTGTATGTTTAAAAGACAAGGAAGCCAATTTTCTCTTTGGTATCTCATCAGCGACAGTGTTGATGGTTACTGTGTATGTTGCATCATGTCCCAGAGGCATTTAGACTTCCAGATTAAAGCTTTCTAAAATGTTTTATCTGTGCCAGGCAGATTCATCTTCGAGTTTCTGAAGAATAAATAATAAATGAATCCAGGACTAGAGAGATAGCTCAGTGTTTAAGAGCACTTGCTGCTCTTCCAGAGAATCCAGGTTTGTTTTCCAGCCCCTACGTCAGCCGCCTGTAGCTCTAGTTCAAGGGGATCCAGTGCTTTCTTCTGGCATCTGCAGGCACAGCGTACATGTGCTGCATGTAGATATACTCAGGGACTTGCACATGCACGTTAAATACATGAATCTTAAATGCTGTTTCTCACAGCATTTCCCAGGGATAGGGAAGAGGTGAGATGGGGAAATGGGATGAGGTCAAGAACGGGGTTGGGAGCTGCCCAGGGACCTGAGTGGTGGTTATCTGGAACTGAACAGTCACTCAGAGAGGAAGGAAAGCTGAGGAAGCCCGGCATGGCAGCTCATCTCTGTATGTCACCTCATTGTAATAGCTTATTGTGCTGGGCAGGATGTCCCTGTCGGGAGGGACGAGCTATCAAGGACATGGAATCTTCCTGTGGTATGTTTTTGTAATTTTTGTGAGACACTAATTGATCTCTATAACAATTTCAGTTGATTTTTTTTGTCCTAGTTCTGCAACAAAAGAATGTCCAGTTGCGTGGTGGTTTTGCTCAGTGACAAATTAGACATTAGATGGCTGCTTTTTCTCACTAGTAATCTAACATGAACTGGAGGAACAGATGCCCTTTAAACATTCCTTAGTAACTTTGTGAAACAGTGAAGTGACTGCTTTTTCTCTCTTTTTCAGTCATGAAGACTTTGAATTTATTTCGGGAACGCGGATGCGCAGACTGGCACGGGAAGGTCAGAAGCCTCCAGAAGGCTTCATGGCTCCCAAGGCCTGGACTGTGTTGGTGGAGTACTACAAGTCCTTAGAGAAAGCATAAGCTGCTGAGCCGGGCATCCTGCCTGGGACGCAAGGCTGAGTGACAGGGGACCACACAGTCACCGACAGCATTTCTCTGCGGTTGTGTCCGTCTGGACACTTCCTAAAAACAGACCATTTTCCTCCGTACATTGGTTTTGGTCTGCCTTTGAATTCTGGTTTGAACTAGTGCAACACATCTCTGGTCTTAATGTGTCTTTTCCACTTACTGTTAATATTCTTACAATACGATTTTAAAAATCTTGCCTTTTTATATTGTATTTATGCTTCTGTTTTAGGATTTTCCAAGCTGATTTATTAGTTATAACCAGTAATACACACATCATCTAGCTTTTAATTCTTTAAGAAAGGAGTAGGGGAATCACTAAACAGTAAACTTGGCTAGACTTTGTTTGGGGAATTTTACAAAATATCTGTAGCAATTAGGTTTTTTTTTTTTTTATTTTACATTAAAAATGTAAACTGTTCCCTCCCTTGAAACCCAACGTGTTGAGGTATTCTTGCAATCTGTGTTAAGTGCTGAATGAATGCCTTGAATGAATAAAATTAATTTTGGAGGGCTGCTTATTTATGTTTTATGTACATTACATCCTCTCCTTGTGAAAATCCCTGGCAAAGGGGGACTGTGAAACATCTCTAATTTCTGGGGTCTGATACGCAGCTCTTAATACTGTGGTGTTTGCTGAAGTTCTGCATAGCAGGAACCTGTACTCCATAGTTATGTAGGGAAATTATAAAGAATTCTTAGTCCGTCTGAAATCTCAGTTTGGCTACATATATCTCCAATATTCTTATTAAACAGCAGGACTGGGGTAGCAAGAGAGTGTCACCACAGTGTAGGCCAGAGCTGCTTGAAGTCAGGGAGGCTGCCTCCTGCTCTGTGCTCTTCATCCACGTGGACAGACATCCATGTGGACAGACATGTGCTTTGCTTACCTTCATCATTCATACTGTGGTTGTGAGGCAGTCTAGAAAGACGGAAAATATGGGAACATGAAAAGAGGCGCTCTTCACAATCAGATTGAAGCCTCTCGACAGAAGAAAAGCAAGAATTCCAGCACAATGGACAACTCCTGAAGACCCTACCCCTTCTGAGCTGCAAACCTACAGTTTTCTAGGAATTTCACCAGAAAATGGATTTATAGGGAAAGGACATGTACCAAACCCCTTGCACAAACCTAGTGGCTTCTGGTTTTACCTTATAGAATTATAACTCTGTCAAAGACATCTCCAGAGCCACCCTATAATCTCACGTACTAAAAGAGAAAAAAAAATTGGGGGGGGGGGTATTCAGTAGCCTTTAGAGATTTGAGAGTCACCAAAATGACCTATCTGGCTCATGCTAAGACAGTTAACAGTGGCTGTCCCTTGAGGAACCCATACCACACTTGGATATGTCCTTCTGAACTCTCTTGGAGAAGCTTACATCCATGCATCCGTCTCTGCCACTTAATGACAGTGAGAGGTTTCAAAGGAAAACAGCATAAAAACAATGTACACATCTAGCCCTGGTGCCACATGCCTTTAGTTCCAGACTTTTAGGAGCCCGAGGCAGGTTTGCAAGAGTAACAAGTGAACCTAAACCAAAGCAAGACCTTGCCTCAAATATCACACACAGGCTCTGAAGTATTCGGGTTCAGAAGAACCAGTGTTACCTGCTGTGTCTGTGGGGCAAAGCTGATCTCACAGCCCCACTCACATGTAGTGAGTTGGGAAAAGACTTCTGTCACAGGAAGGCCAGCAGAACCGCCAAACTTCAAAATAATGTTTACTGTCAAAACGTTTTTAAAAATTAAAATTCAGGAAAAAGGTACTTTAAAAATGTCATTCATAAGATAACACTGACCCCTGGGTGTGGTGCACACCTGTAATCCTAGACCTTAGGCGGTAGAAGTAGGAAGATGTGAGTTCAAGGCCAACCTGGCCTACATAGCAAGTTCCAGTTTGGGGTTGCCCAGAGACCCTGTCTGCAGAAAGAAACCAAACCAAACCAAAGTCTCAGCATTTTTAACCTAAGGTAAGGACAGTGAGACTGACTTTCCAAAGCATTGACCTTACTTAGGGATGACAGGGTTGCAACCTGGGATAGAATGCTGCCTAAGTTAGGGTTTCTATTGCTGTGAAGAGACACCATGACCATGGCAACTCTTATAAAGGAGAATATTTAATTGGGGCTGGCTTACAGTTTCAGAGATTTAGTTCATTATTATCATGTCAAAAAGCATGGTGGCATGCAGGCAGACATGGTGCTGGAAAAAGTGGCTGAGAGTTCTATATGTTGATCCACAGGCAGAAGGAAACTGCCACACTAGATCTAGCTTGAGCATATAAGACCTCAAAGCCTGCTCCCACAGTGACACACTTCCTCCAACAAGGCCACACCTTCTAATAACACCATTCCCTATGGGCCAAGCATTCAAATACATGAGTCTATAGGGGCCATACTGCCAGGAGCCACCCCCGACAGTGGACAGGTCCCAGTAGAGGACGTAAGGAGTTGGTGAAGGACGGAGGTGAGCCAGGCCATGGTGGTGGTGAGAATCTTGCAGCCTGACTGACTAGCAGCCAGAGTGCTTTTTTTTTTTATTTATACAGAATTTAGGATAGATTCATGTTGTTCCAAAACATAGATCATATCATTTTTGTTTTTGGAGAAGTGTTTCACTTCCTTTTGCTCATCTTTTAGTCATCATTAATAAACTATGAAATAACAGAGTTATGATTTCCAATCATTTTCCCTCAAGTTTTGACATTATTAATAAACAGAGTTATCATTTATTCATTAACCCTATAACCCAACTTTTAAGAATCTATAGGCATATGACAGCCTATTCTCAGGCTGGTAGCTTTTGTGGCTTTAAGGACATTAGACCAAAACAAAATCTTCAAGCCAGCTGGGGCATATTACCATGTTCTAAGCAGTGTATTATTAACTCTTAATGGTCAGAGTGCCCAAGAAAAATTCTCAGGCCAAAGCTGCTACAGTTATTATTCAACGTCTAGCTTAATACAATGTTTGTATTTTATATCTTTATAGAATTTGTCTATATGTCCTGGCATCTGTTGTTCTTTGGCCATATGACACCACAGTGGCTCTGCATGTGCTAATTTTTCTAAGAGAGGGAGGTCCTGACATCTCATTCTTATATCATCTTTTTACATTATTCTTTGCCCAACAATATAAGTCTCTGTGTAGGGTAGAGATAACCTCAGCTAACCTAACTTTGTTGCTGTATATGCTGTATAATTACTTGAGTGAATAGTGGGAAGAGACTTGAAAAATCTGAATTGTGGCCAACTCCTCTAGCCCACCAAATCTTGTTGACCTTTTTAAGTTTACTTTGTTTTGAGTATCTTGTTCCTGGGTAAGTACAGGGACAGATGTTTCAAGAATGTCTCATAGCCTCATAAAGAGACCTCTGGCTTCTTTATGTGTGTCACAACCTCCAAGGCACAAAGACCTTCAAGTAGATAAGGATATCTCTCTCAAAGTGTGTGTGGGGGGGTGGGGGGTGGGGGAGCATGTTGAGGATTTTCCTGGGGAAGCCCAGAAGCAATACTCGTGGGAGAAAGCATAAATGATTCATAAGAAATTTTCCATCAATCCAACATCCCCAAATTGTACAAATATTAAAAATCCCCCAAGTATGCAGCAGGTGGAGGTGAAAACCAAAGGTGGCATGGCGACCAGCATGAGGCTCAGCTTTGCTGGATCTTTGTGAAGCCGCTGTGCTGGCTTTATGACTTCCGCCGTTCCCATCAGATATGGCTGAGCCATCATACCTATTCAACCCACAAAATGTAAACAGGGAAGATGATGTAAATTGTTTTGGAATAATTGTCTTTGGGGATGAACACTGTTTCAGGTCAAAGGGCAAACTGGACAAGCATCTTTGTAGAAGTAATTTTATGCCAAGTTGTGGCTTGGCAGTCTCTTCATGAACATTTCTGAGATCAGTCAAATATGTGTGAAGACCACCCACTCAATCCCACTTTATAGTTCACTAATTCCATTCTCTTGGGGCTTAATAAGTCAGTCCATTTTGATTCTGATTGCCTCAAAGTACTCTTTCCATTTGTGGCCAAAATTCTTATAGAATTAAGATAATATGGCAGAAATGAGACTAACAGGGATGAGTTATAGTCTTAAAAAGTCACCTTGCATTTCATCAGGTAGTTGTCCTGGGCTCCTGCCCACTAAAAACGCATGTGGTGAAAAGATGGCTCCAGACCCCGTTCCCTGAGGATTAGTCACCTACTTGTGTATTTTAGAAAAACATTGAAGAAATAAAAGCAGCCAATAACATCTATCAGTTCATAGACTGGCATGTGTTTCTAAAGCTGATAGATGTGGAAATTTTATTTTTCCTCTTCCTAGTTTATAAAAAGAGACCAAACCAATCTTTAAAACATCCAACCCTTCTGAGGAATGTCTCCTGCCAAGTGGTTTCAGGAATCTCAGTGCCTTTTAATCTATTCATCAACTGGAGAAGGGAATGGAAAAATAATTTTTTAAAGGAAAGTGTGATGATCTTGGCAGAAACAGAGTGTCTTAAATCTGTCAGTTCTCTCTTCCACTGTGATAATCAAGACCACATATTTGAGTTTCATTTCCATCCAAGAGGGGAGCAATTGTACCTATCTCTTGGAAGTCAGCTTCAGATGCTCAATCAGGAAAAATTCGGAAGTCGTGCTTCCACAGATGGTCTATCTTTATGAGCACATATGTATCCGGGAATGGGTTGGCTCACAAAGTAAGGAGGTATTTGCCCACTGGGCCTCTTACATGTAGCGTATACTGAGAGAGCCTCCAGGCCTCTTGCTTGTATTGCTGCTAGATGACATTTCTGATTCTACACAGTCTTGTTCCATGGATAATTATATATGTTTGCAAAGACCACCCTGCCCACACCACTCAGGATTTTCCTGGACTGAAGTGAAATCTGGCTTCGCTGAAACTATGCATTTGTGAACCGTAGTTCTCTTCATCTTCACATCCTGTCTGCCCAGATTCCCAGGGCAAATGGCATCAGGATTTAGGACCCAGGACCGATGAGTAATAGGAGGTCAGAATGTGGCCTTATAAGTCATAGCTGGAGTACCGAGTGCTGGAGCCAGAGTGACATCTTGGCGTAGACCTCTCTGAGGGGCACTCATCCTCTTCTTGCCTGTCAAGGGAAGGGGACTCAGAGCACTTGTTTCTCAGGGATGTCTGTTTCCTTCCTGTAAGAGAAGCCCTAGGGAGGCTTCCTTCTGCATCTGTTGGTTCTTGTGTATCTCAGCTCAAAATGACCTGTTTGACAGTGTTGCACATTAGGGTAGTGCTTTCTTGTTCTCCACACTGATAACACTGATAGGTTCATGTGGCCTAATACAACTGTACTCACCAGCTGGTCAAGGCTGGGGAATTTGGTGAAAGTAAAGAAAAATAATTTGAAGTAGGAGCTAGAGAAAGCCTTTACAATTAGATTAATAGATACATTGAAATTGAGCAACAGTGTTTACAACCAAACAGCTAGGAAACTATAAAATGGAATATATCCTCGGTACACTAAGGAAAAACCAAAATGGACTGGCAAGAATAATCTCTAGAGCAATGGTTTCTAACCTTCCTAATACTGCGACTCTGAATACGGTTCATGTTGTGGTGACGCCCAACCATAAAATTATTTTTGTTGTTACTTCATAACTAATTTTGCTATGGTTATGAATTGTAATGTAAATATCTGATATGTGACCCCTGTGAAAGGATCATTAGATTCCCAGAGGGGTCACAGCCCACACATTGAGAACCACTGCTCTAGAGCCAAGTTGCTAAAGTGACCTGGCCTGCTGCCTGGTTTTGTGGATTTATAGTGACAAGGTCAAACTCCTTTCTTCACACAGTGTGTCTAAAGGCAGGGTTGAATAGTTCAGGTAAAGACCCCCAGGCCCTGATCAGCTGAGACTATTAGATATCTGGCCCTTGACAGGAAGTCTGCTGACTTCTCTCCTGGACCAAGAATTACTTCTATAGCGTGGATCCTCACATCAGACTTCACCCCTAAAAGGAAGGGGCAGACCTGGAGAAGGGCAAAATACATGTGGTTGTTACTGCATAGGTTTTCCCTTTCTATTCCTTCCTGCAACTTATTGAGGAGCTGGGGAGTTGTCGGGGGATGAAGAAGGAGAAGAATCAACACCTTCCCACAGGTTTTCACCTCAAAGTCATGCACAGGCATCTCCTGTTGTTGGACATGAATGACAATGAGGTTGTCCAGCAGTTTAGTTAAGGACACAGCATCAACGAAGTGCCGCCTTTTGGGTTCATGTGAATAGATTTGTTTACTGAATTGACCAAAGCATCGTGTTGCTATAGCAACAATTCCTGTAATGGGAACTAAAAGTTGTAACAACATAGCTTTAAAACAGTATGAAGAATAAAAATAAATACACATTTTAGCTCACAATGATCCGTAGGACTTTCTTTGCTTCTACATTTATGATGTCTGTTGCTCGGATTCTAAAATGGTCTTACAATAAAAAACCTTGAGCCTGATACTGGGGGTGAAAGCTGAAAGATCAAAGAAGCAGAGGGAGCCACAGCTACCACCTCTTACCTCACCAACTCCTCAGCCTGAAAGAGCTCCAGCAGAAAAAGCTTCCTCAGCCTAAAAGGCTTTAGTTCCTGTCTCCTCATGCCTTATATACCTTTCTCCGCCCACCATATCACTTCCTGGGATTAAAGGCATGTGACTTCCCAAGCAAAGGCATGAGATCTCAAGTGCTGGGATTAAAGGTGTGTGCCACCACTGCCTGGCTTTGTTTTCTCTCCTATATTGGAGCAATCTCATGTAGCCCAGGGTGGCTTTGAACTCACAAAGATCCAGGCGAATCACTGCCTCCCAAGTGCTAGGATTAAAGGTGTGTGCCACCACTGCCTGGCATCTATGTTTAATCCAGTGGCTTGTTCTGTTCTCTGAACATCAGGCAAAGTTTATTAGAGTACACAATATATCACCACAGTGTCTCTCTAGGAAACTATTGATTTATGTAAGTTAATGATCATCAGAAGCACCATGAATGCAGAGGTTGTGTGACAGATTGCCAAGCCTGTGAGCAGGATGGGAGCCTACACTTCTGGATTTCATGACTTCCACGTTGTAATTTGTATCCTGTATGCTACATTAACATTTTCCTTACATTTAGTTCCCTTTAAAACACGAGGACAACATGAAACATCCAAATGCCAACCTCTGGGGAAATTCCAAGACATCATATATCTGGTATATTGTGGGGTGGGGAGGCTCTCAACGTATTTTATACTTTCGACTTCAGAAGAAGAACGAAGGATGTTCTTCCTTTTACTCACATTTCTATGGATTAAAAGTAAGATGCTCCAAGTTTACATGATGTTTTTCCTTCTAATGGCATGAATAGCCAAAAGAGAACAAAGAGCTTCAGTCAGGAAGACAAGAACACAGTGGAAGCAGACTTGAAAACTCAGCTAAAATTCTCTTTTATTTGATGTGGATGTTTGTCTCCTTGTCTGCGTGTGCACCATGACCATGTGCATGAAGTGCCCACAGAGGCCAGGAGAAGGCATCAAAGTCCCTGGAACTCGAGTCAGAGACAGTTGTGAGACTCATTGGCTGAAATAAGACATGGGTCACCCCAGATTCAAGGGAAGAGGAAATGGTCTTTCTCTCTTGATGGCAGGAACCGAAGAGTCACATAAAAGTCAGCCGTATTGCAAAGGCAAGAAGGAGGGAAGTAATTAGTGGTAATTGTTTTCATTTAGGCAGGAACCCCACAAGCCAATAGGCCAAGAAAGCTCCCTCATTCCCTCCTTTACTGAAATCCTCTCCTAGCCCTTCCCTCTTTCCATGGTCCAGAAGACTAGTGGACTTAGCACAGTACCCTTTGCAGTGAGGTGAGCAGAGAATAAGCCTCTGGCATGGTGGGAGTGTCACCTTCTGTCCCATACTAAAGTACTGACAAATTGTCCACCAATGATGCAGTTTCCATTTTTTCAAGTAAACAAAAATTCCCACAAATGCTCCAGAGTTCCTGTCCTTTTCTGTGATGGCAAGCAGCTGTCAATCATAAACTGCTCTTCACTGAGTCAGATGAGGAGGAGGTACCTCT
>CABHPQ010154262.1:63012-75512 GCA_902168405.1 Peromyscus aztecus | reverse complement strand
CCTGTAACTACGTGACTGCCTCATCAGGGCCTGTCTGTGCAGACCTCCAAGTCTTCTATGGTTGGTATTGAGATCAAAGGGCGTGTGTCTCCAATGCTGACTGTATCCTTGAACACACAGAGATCTACCTAGTTCTGCTTGCTGAGTACTGGGATTAAAGGCGTGCACCACCACGCCCGGCTCTCGCTATGGCTTGCTAACAACTGACCTCTGGGCAACTTTATTTATTAACATACAAATAAAATCACATTTCAGTACAAATAGAATACCACTATATTTCACCCTTTCTAATTTAATAAAAAGAGAAAAAAAGGAAAGTTGTACTAACTTCAAGAATTGTCGTGAAAAGTAAAAGAAACAACGTAAACTGCTTGCCAGTGAGAAAACACCAAATCATTAGTAATCTTGGAGAACCTCAAAATTTTGAAAGGAAGAATTTCTTTCTCCTGTTGAGACAAGATCCTCTTGCCTCCAGAGTGCTGGGACCATGGTGGCACAGCATAAGGCCTGTACCATTTCTTTTTTGTTTACAATGAAATATGAGAACTGAGGTTATAAATAGCCTTTTCTACTTATTTCGTTGTTTAAATGATAAAAAGATGGACTCTGTATCCATCTAGAAGCTGTTTTATTTTTTCTGAAATTCTATTAGCTCAAAATTCTTGTGAAATCAGACTCCATTTTATTCTTAATTTCTTCCTTCGCTCCTCCCTCCCTTCCTCTCTCCTTCCCTCCCTTCCTTTCATTATCTCTTGAGAATTTCATACATGAGTACAAATGTTAGACAGGGTCTGCTTTAGTCCGGGCTGACTTCGAACTTGAAGCCACAAATAGCCTGGAATTCTGCCCCACCTGCTTCTGCTTCCTGAGTGCATCAGCACATGCGGTTCCTTTGATACGTCCAACTGATCATTATCAATGCAGCGCACACAGGTAGACTCTGGCTATTTGGCCTAGAGAGTTTCACCCCATCGAGTGACCTACTCAGTGTGAGATGTAGACCTGTGGTGGTCAGGCCCAGAAACTCCCCACATCATAGCTGAGTGAGACACTTGGGAACCCATTCAATTTCCTTCTCTCCTGGATGTTCTCTAACCTATCTCCCTTCATCCTGTGATGAGCCTGTGGACAGGATCCTGCCTTAAGGGCCTAAGCAAGCCCTATCACCAGAGCTGTATGCTGCTGCCATCTTGTGGTTATATCTTTTTCCTGACAGCCTCCAATTCCCTCTGAGTCCCCATCCTCTTTCCAACACTAGCTCCCAGAAAAGGAACATCCCAATGGACTTCTGTGTGAGTAGGGACCCATCTAAAGCTAAATACAACCAAGGAATGGAACAGTAAAGGTCTTCAGACTTGAACTCCATGCTTCAGTTTTCTATGCAATGCTCCAATTGGATGCAGATTGTAAGGTGTCACGAGTCATGAATTCCTCCCTGCTACCCTTTAAGAAAGTCATACTGGGGTTAGGGATTTAGCTCAGTGGTAGAGCGCTTGCCTAGCAAGTGCAAGGCCCTGGGTTCAGTCATCAACTCCAGGGAAAAAAAGGGGGGGGGGAGAAAGTCATACTGGGATTTTAGGTATGTCTGTTGATGATGCCAAAATGAATCTATTCTCATAGTGCATCCAGGGTGCTATATTTAAAATGTCATTAATAATGGGACTTATAAACAGCTGATGTTTCTTACAGACCTGAAGCCTGGGAAGGACATGTAAGCTCATAGCAGACCTGGCATTTTGTTAGGACCTGTTTTCTAATTCACAAATGCCATATTGCTGTGAACTCATACAATGCATGGGACATGGAGGGCTCTCTAGGAGCTTTTGTATAAAAGCATTAATTCTTGAGGAGCCCACCCCAATGACCTCAGCACCACACAGGCCTTACCTTTTGATACTAGGTTGCTCAGGTTTCAGCATGTGAAGCTGGCTTGAACACTGAGACCACATTGCGTTTGTCAATCAGACAAGTGACATAGAACTCTATGTCACCTTTCAGCCTGGGGATATAGCTCAGTGGTAGAACATTTATTTAGTGAGACCTTGGACTTTGTCCCTAACACTGTGAGGACTTATCGGAATCAGCTTTGAAATGCAGTAGAAAAGTTCTGCTGTTCCAAAATCAACTGAGTTGATGTCAAAACCCACGTGAAATGCTAGTTAGGAAGGGGTGAAGGTATTTGTGTCAAGCATAATGAGTAGGATCTTTCAAAAAATGAAGATTCATAGTTTAATTATTTTGCCTTGGTGACTGTCTGCTTCATAAATGAGAATAATAAAAGGCTTCTGTGGTCTGAGTATAAAATAATTGGACAAGTATACTATTTTTGAAGTTCTTTCTACCTAATCAGATGACTCCTCCTGGATTCTACCATTTCTGCTTTTAAACTGAAGAAGTATTTTCCTATTCCATTTATTTTCCTACTACATATAACTATTGTAGCATGAATCTTAAAATTCTTATTAATAAAATCAAACCCGGAGCCAGTTATTGGAGTGAATGCTGGAAAGTCAGAGATGCAGAACAAGCCACAGCTAACCTCACCTGGCCAACTTCTCAGCTGGCTTTGTTTCCTCAGACTGGAGGCCTCTGAGTCCTCATCCAGAATGGGTCTCAGCTGAACTGTGTTGCTAGAAGCCTGAAGCTTAACCAGCCAAATGCTTCTAGTTCCTGGTCTTCACGCCTTATATACCTTTCTGCTTTCTACCACCACTCCCTGGGATTAAAGGCTCGCTTTCTGGGATTGAAGGCGTGAGTCACCATGCTTGGCTGTATCCTTGAACACATGGATTTCTGCCTCTGGAATGCTAGGATTAAAGGTGTGAGTGCCACCATTTTTTAGCCTCTGTATCTAGTGGCTGTCTGTTCTCTGACCCCAGATAAATTTATTAGGGTGCACAATATTTTGGGGAATACAATACCACCACAAACTATACTTCATATAACTATATTAGACAAGGAGAAAAATGAGATTTTCTTACATATTGTTTTTTTACAGGCTGTTTTACTGCTGGCTAATGTGGTTTGGATGTGAAGTGTCCCCAGAGACACCTGTGTTGACAGCTGGGTTCTAAGTGCAGCCAAGTCCAGAGGGTATTGGGTCACAAGGGATAGGACTTTCAATAGTGTAACCTCTGCTGGACTCACCGCTGAAGGGACCTCTGAGAGGCAGGTGGAGGAAACTGTAGGAGGTTGGGCCTAGTTGGAAGAAGTGAGTCTTTCTCTTCCTCTGTCTCTTGGTCTCTCTGTCTCTTTGTCTGTCTCTGTTTCTATCTGCCTCTCTCTCTCTCTCTCTCTCTCTCTCTCTCTCTCTCTCTCTCTCTCTCTCTCTCTCTGTCACTCTCACTCTGCATCTACTTCGTGTCCACTATAAAGTGAACCCTCCACACCTTCCTGCTATATTTCTGCCTCCCCACAGGCCTCAGGCACAACCAGGTCAACCACACAGGAACGGAACCTCCTGACACACTGCGCCAAGTACATCCCTCCTCCCTCCCTGCCGTTGGTTCTCTCGGGGGTTGTGTCTCCATGACTGACACACTAGTACAGTATCACCAGGAGCTGACTTCCTCTGGAAGCCACACTGGAAGAGGCTGATCTAATCTAACTTATCTGCTATTGCTCTAAGAATTCCTCCTGTTCTGTGATTTTGCATAGTTTTGTTTTGTTTTTTGTTTTGTTTTGTTTTAGTTTCTCACCTCTCATGAGCAGCAGATCATCAGTTTCCTGCTTACGTGGACCCCTTGGTCCACTACCTTCGCAGCTCTCTGCTCCCCTCTCCCTCTGTCTAGTGTTCCTGAGAAACGTCAAGGCAGGCTGAATCTGATTCTCACTGACTTGGCCCTTGAACTCTAGCAGATGAGCGTGATGGGTTGTGTTGGAAACACTGTCATGGGGACAGTTTTACACAGACAGTCACATGTACTTGATACTGTCCATTTTTTTCAGCTTACTTGGCCAGTCTATAGATTCCCAAGAGGCCCTTGTCTCACCCTTTCTGACCTCCAGTGTCCAACCATTTCCTCTCTCCATTCTCATTTATTGTCTTTCTCCTAACTTCATCTGAAAAAGGCACCCCTCTGAGAAGACCTTCCCACAGCAGATGCAAGGAAGTCGGGTGCCCAATTCTCTGCCTCCCTTCCCATTACAATGGGTGACTCAAGTCAGTTGGCTCATCCAGTCAGGATATATGGTGCCCTCCTGCCTCTGGACCACCCAAGGACTTTCTTCTACAGTTACCTGTGATCTCTCTTAAAGCATCTTTTGTTACTCTAGCCTCTGTAGCACCTTCTACTTGATAGAAAATACTGCTGATTCCACATCTTTCCACAGCCATGTTTTCATGTTTATACTCTGTGCTAAATAAAATCATCCTGAAAAATTGTACCTACAATATCAAATTGTTTATGTCAGTTGACTCTATTTCAGCAGACTTAAAAAATATTTTTAATGTTAATTTTATTTTTTGGCGAGGGAGGATAGTGCATGTGTGCCATGGCTTGCATGTAGAAGTCAGAAGACAACTTTTAGGAGTTGGTTTTCTCATCTCACCATGGGAGTTCTGGGGATCAAACTTAGGTATCAGGCTTGGCAGCAAGCCCCTTACCTGCTGATCCATCATGCTGGTCCTCAACACACTTTTGACCCAAACCGTCAGTGAATTAATTCCTTTCATCTACAATCATTGATCTCCGTATGTTGGAATCTGACATTAAATCTGTAGTCTATATCATATTTGAATTCACTTTGGCTTTGAACCAAAGAAATTATTTCCTGTATCTTCCCAAACTCCTGTCCCCAGTATCTCTTCTTTACTGGAGTCAGTGTTGAGACATCTTCGTTAAGGGTTTCAAGAAGGCTGGCTCATGGTTTAAAGACCATCTGTGTGCTACCTTCCAAATTCCCATCTGTGCCCACAGCTCCGTTTGGAAGCCTGAAATCATGCAATAAATTGTCTACCTGGTCTCATTACATTGATATCCCACAGACTTTTAATTTAATCTTATTTTTTGAGATAGGATCTCACTAGGTAGCTCTGGCTAGCTTAAATTCACTGCATAGACCAGGCTAGCCTCCAACTCACAAAAAATCTGCCTGTCCCTGTACTGGATTTAAAGGCATGTGCCACCACATCTGGCCAAATATCCTACCATATGTTTTTTTTTTTTTTCAAAATTAAAATTCTCCACATTAAATTTGCTTCCTTTTCAAGCCTGCTTCTCCATAGGTGTTCCTTTTAGGAACTAGAGCTGCCATCCACAGGTTGTTCAGCCCATGTGTCCCCTTTCAGCCCACAGCTTGATGCACTCTTATCTCATGCCACATGAATCTATGGGTTCTACCACCTCTGCCTTCAGACATATTCCGAAGCAAACCATCTTTCAAGAGTGTTCTCCAACAAGTGCCCTAGATCAAGCTCTTCTCTCCCGACTGAGCTATTGTGGTAATGTCAAACACCATCTCTCAGTCCTTTTTAGCTCCTTGCTGTGGCCACACAGCATGCATGATGCCTCCACTGAGATGTCAGTCATTTGATTTGCTCTTCACAAAGTCCCCTGTGGCTTTCACTCGCGGACAAAGCCCTGTTGCTATAGTGATAGGATGAACCTGAATGGTCCCAAGCCTGGCCATCAGGGGAGATGAAATCACCGGCACCTACTGACTCTTCCCTCAGTGCGAACTGTGTGCCCCCACCTCTGGCATTTGTCTAGTCTTTTCTTCCCCTAGGTCGCATGTCTTATTCATTTACCATAGCCACACTTACCTTCCACAGATGCCTTATAGGAGACAGAAACTTACTCTTCCTGGCTGTCATTCCTACCCCTCTTCACAAAATGCAGAGAAATTGCAAGTTAACATTTAAAAATACTTATTCCTATTTTCTTTACCTGCATAGCACCATGGGAGCAGAGATTTTTTTTTTCATTGTTCACATGAATATCTTCAGCATCTGGGTCCCAGTTAGTTTTTATTGTCAACTAGGCACAACCTTGTGTCACCAGGGAAGAGGGAACCTCAACTGAAAAATTGCCTCAATCCTATTGGCTAATCTGTGAGAGCTTGTCTTGATTGATGATTGATGTAGAAGGGCCCTAGGCATGTGCTGCAGAGATCACTCAAGGCCTATGGGCTATGAGGTACTCAGCAATTAGGATGTCTACACAAGATATGGCTTTTGAATATGCTCAGTTTATTTACACAGACGTTCCTTATAATAAATATCATATTAATATAAAAATCAAACAGATATCTCACCAAGTGGGGAACTTGGACAGGAAATGCTGCAGGGTTTCACTTGGGAATCTTTTCCAGTGAGAACCCTTCAGAAGCTTGAGGCTCAACCCACACCCCCTGTGAAGTCCTTCAGCTGTGGCAGGCTGGGAGGGTGGCGCTAATGGAGGGTCAGAAAGTCCTGAAGAACATTGGGTAGCTGCTAGCACTTGCATTCCTGCATCTGTGAGCAGAGTGACAGTGGACGGTGCTGAAAGTTTGATGGTCACTGAAGCCAGGATCCAGCACAGTGTGTCCTCTCGCTGACAGGTGTCAACAGAAGCCAGAGAAGCTGCATTTCTGGAGCATGGCAGTGTGATCCAATCCTAGAGACTATTCCCAGAGTTCCAATGTTTGTATCATTTTGTTGGGTGGTACCTTTGCACTCTCAGGGCTCACAGCTTGGAGCTAGTTCCCGAGCCTATCAACACCACTTTGGGGTGAGTTCATTAGCATATCAAGGCCTGCCTGGGGCTTG
The DNA here is from genome assembly GCA_902168405.1 of Peromyscus aztecus. Taxonomy (NCBI): domain Eukaryota; kingdom Metazoa; phylum Chordata; class Mammalia; order Rodentia; family Cricetidae; genus Peromyscus; species Peromyscus aztecus. The sequence continues at coordinate 68,764 of CABHPQ010154262.1, read as the reverse complement.
CTTTTTGAGGCTTATCATAGCTGCCTGGTGGCAAGCTCTTATTCTACAGGCATCACATTATTCCGAGTCATGCAAAATGGTTTTTAAGTTACACAAAATGGCTTCACTTATGTTCCTACCGTGTGGAGCTGGGCTGTAGAAGATCACTAGATTAACATGAGCCAGGGAGCAAGCCAGTAAGCCACATTCCTCTGTAGTTTGTATTTCAGTTCTTTCTTGACTTCCTGCTATGTCTTTTCAAAGTCAAGAAATTTTACAATTATTCACCCATTTATTTAGCAAAACAATAGTTATTGAAACCTCATTATTAACAAGGCCTTTTGAAGGAAAAAAAGAAAAACAATGATTTTTTTAAAAGGGTTGTTTTCAGACTTAGGACAACTAAAAAGAAAAAATCCAGTATGAAGTGTGTGAGTATGGGAAATATGTCCATGAGTGTGTCATGAGAGTCTAAGCAATGTATAAACAACAACAACAAATGACTGTCATGAATATGTCATGGGCCAGGTGTGGTGGACCATATCTGTAATCCTAGTACAGGGGAGGCAGAAAAAGATGGTGAGTGAGTTCAAGGCCATCCTGGGCTACATTGTGAGACTGTCTCCTAAGTGGAGAAGTTTGGATTGTGCCAAACTATCTGAACTCTTACTCAAGTGAATAGCTTGACAGAGCTGCCCCTCAACTGTCTGTGTTTGTGTGTGTGATAATATCCGCTATATCCCATGCATAAGAGTCACATAGTGAACCAGAATCGACTGTAATCCAGCAAAGCAAGGTTTTAATCTGCCAAAGTATTTAAATTACTCTAAGAATAGTGGTTTTGTATTAGGATAGAAATTATAAACTTTCCCTTTAGAGGAAGATGGACTTAAAAAGAGGATTATAAAATAAAATGAGCATGAGGGTTTTGAATACATAACTATGTGTTTTCTTTTTCTTTAGATATCTTGTTAAGAAAGCCGGGCCATCTGTATTAATACAGAAACTGAACAGTCTGTAATCTCACTCCAATGTAAACTGAAGGCATGCATACATATACTTTGATGTATCATTTTAACTCCTGTTTATGTGCAATGCTCTGGAAAAGCATCCTGAGGATGTGCCACACACAAAGCGGGCTGGTGTTAGACTGTCTTCACACACTTCTTTTTAACAAGCCCTGGGGTCGATAAGTTTCTTCTTCCTTTTATCTCATCTCTTTTAAAATGATTCTTCTAAATTTGGAGAGCATTTCAGTGAGCAGCAAGTACAGAAGACAAATCTTTTATCTTTAGCCAAAATTCAGATTAAAGATTTAGGCCAGGTGGTGGTGGTGTACACCTTTAATCCCAGCGCTTGAGAAGCAGAAGCAAGTGGATCTTTGTGAGTTCAAGGCCAGCCTGGTCTACAAAGTGAGTTCCAGAACAGCTAGAACTGTTAAACAGAGAAATCCTGTCTCAAAAAACAAACAAACAACCCCCTCCCCCGACACACACACACACACACACACACACACACACACACACACACACACATACAAAACAAAACAAAAGATTAAAGATTTAGGATAACAAGCTACTTGGGACCACTGTAGGAGCTGTGTATAGGACCAAGACCAAGATGAACTATTTGCAACCAGACAAAGTTTATGTTGGGCTTTCTCTATAATCATTTGCCCTATTGCTAAGTCTTCAGCCCTCATCTAAAGGTGCCATTATGCATTAGCCCTATGTGTTCCCTAAGTTTGTCCTACTCCAAAGGCATTCAACAGACCTCCTCCTGTTCTTCCCACTTTTGGGAACTTCTCAAGGCCAATATGTGGGGAGGGAGGGCAGAGAGGGGAACAGGGAAGATCCATTTGCTTCAACCACTGCAAGCTGAGATGATCTGGCCTCCCTTTAAATGATCTTTGTTCTAACTTCATCCCTGGCCAGCCACATGGATCCCTGTTGAATGGTCTTAATGTCGTTGCCATCTAATATGTATCAAAAGCTCATGGTGAGTAACACTATTCATTGAGACTGGTTGTTTTTGTTTTTTTAATTCCTCCATTTAATTTTTTTCTTTTTCATTGGTGATTGTTTTTTTGGGGGGTTGGTAATTTCATACATGTATATAATGAATTCTGATTATTGTCTACCCCACTCTCTCCTGTCTTCTTCCCATCACTAATGTGTGCATGCGCTCATGTATACACACACACACACACACACACACACACACACACACACACACACACCAGTCCCTTTCTGTGACTTTTGGTTTTGTCCTATGACCCATGTTATTTAACCAAGGCCATCTATGTAACCATTAGGTTGGAAGTACCCCCTGGAACCTGGTGGGGTCATTGATGGGTACATGACTCAGGCAATGATTTCCTTCCATCCTCAAATTGGCAGTGAAATTATTTGAAGAACAGAGACTACCTTGTACCCTGGAGTCCCAGAGAGGGAGAAAATAGTGTGAGGTCCATCAGACCAGGTTTAAATCCTACTAGGGAGATATGCAGCACTAACCCAGTCACTCAACTCAGATCTGCTTTCCCATTTGCCATCCAGAGAGTAACAACATTAATCTCTGCAACAGTCCCAATCCTAAAGGAACCATGCTCACTGTGCACAAATACCAGCCCCTCTTCATGTCCTTATGTTCCCTTTACTCTTGGCTCATGCCCAGCCTATGAATATGGTGTATAGTTCCTTCTGCCTCACTGTCCTGAGTATCTTACCAAATGCCACTTCGGTGTGGGACATTTAGCGTCCTCTGAAGGTCAGTCCGAGAAACAGACCTTTAAAGCCTGCTGTGGATTTCCCGTCAGGACCGTCAGGAACACTGCTTGTGCCTTTACAAGATGTTCCTTTTTATGGGACTTCAGGAGAATTTGGTGTCTGCTCTGAGTGCCAAGCAGAGTGGCGCTTCTGAGCATTGGGTTTATTTTAAGCTTATGGCCAGTAAGTTATGTAACTGACCGAGTTTCCCTTTTTTGAGTTGCCTGCTAGAAAGCTTATGGCCAGATTCATGGCTCATCTGGAGGAAGTGTATTTGGTCATCACAGGGTGTGTTTCAGTCTTTATTTCTGCCTTCAACACCCCCCCCACCATCTTTGTTGTTGTTTATTGTACTTTTTATATAATTTAAACATTAGTTTAAAATGTATTCATTAGAGCTTAGTTCACTGTATGGGGGGTTGGCTAGCATGTGTAAGGCCCTAAACTCAACCCTTAGTACTACCAAAAACAAATTATTATTCTTTTAAATTTCCTTAAATTATTTCTCAAGTTTGTTGAGAGGAAGGAAGGGAGTTGGGGAGGGAGGGAGAGAATGTGGATTATATCAATTTCACTTGTTATAACTCCTATAGTTAAGAGATGTCTTAATTTTCATAAGAAGGTACTAGTTGGGTGTACATCGTAAGTTCCAGGTCAGCCATGACTGCATAGTGAGACCCTATCTCAAGGGGAAGGTACTAGTGATGTAGAATGAATTTTCCAATGGGTAAAATTTTAGACTTTGCAATAAAGGGAAAGAGAAGTTTGGAGAGTGAATGATTATAGACTGTGAGCGCAGTTTGGAAATTACTAGAAGGGAAGCCATTTAAAGGCAGGATGATTCCTGGGGGAAAGTAGCTGCTGGTTGATTAGACTGTTAATTAGCCATTAGGTACTTCTCTAGGCTTGGCTTGTGAAATGACTTTTTGCCTGGTACAGAACAAGATGGTGAAAACAATGGGTAGCAATCTTGAAAACCTTACAATGCCTGTCCTTGGACAAGTAACTCACTGTCTTTGGTGTGACGGTGAACCTTGACTGTGGACTTGACTGGACTGAGAAAACCTTGAAGCTTATCCTTTGGATATGTCTGTAACGTTTCCAGGGAGAACTACTAAGGAGAGAAGGTCTGTTTTAAATGTGGGAGGCCCTATCCCATACATCTGGATGGGATAGAAGCTGAGAAAGGAGGAAGCCAAGCAAGAACCAATCTCCCCCACCCCATCTCCCCTTTCCTCTTCCCTCTCCACCCCCCACCCACTCCTCCTTTTTTCCTCTCTTCTGCCATGATGTGAGCTATCCTGGCTTGGTGCTTTCCTTGCCATGACGGATGGAAACCTCTGAAACTGTAAGTCCAAGTGAACCATCATTTCCTTTAAGTTGTTTTACTCAGTTATTGGTCACAGTGACAAAAAGTGTGACTAAGTTTCTTCATTTATAAACTGGAAATCAGAACTTACATTATAGGAATTGCTTAATCATCACCTGTGTGTGTATGTCAAGTTTCTAGTCTACTCTATGGACTAGAGCCCAGTAGGAATTGGTGCATGTTAGTTATCTTTTACTCTTCTTTCTGTTTTCTACTTGAGCAAAGGATTTCTGAAAGTGCTAAACTGGAATTTACAATCTTTCTGCCCCCTCTTCCACAATGTTTCCTGAGACTTAGTTGTGGGAGTTGGATTACAGATGTATTCATTAGGACTGGGCTCCGGGTTTTGATAGGTTGTGGTTTCCTGGAATGGTCTCCATCTGTTGCAAAGAGAAGTTTTCTTATTGACGGGTGAGGACTCCACTTACCTGTGGATAGAAGGACAAATAGTTAGAGTGTAGTTAAGAATCATGCTGGTTTGGTGAAGTGGTTGTGGTTGTAGTTTCTTCTCTGAGATCCATTACTTCACTAGCCCTGGGTAGTTGGCTGTTTCAAGTACCAGGAATGATTTTCCTCTTGTTGAGTGGGCCATAAGTCAAGTTAGAGAACAGTTTGTTACCACTAAGGTATGCATACCATGCCTATACCCTTAGGGTTATAGTGCTGGGCTGGTCATGTTGTGGTTCATAGGCATCAAAGTTGTGCAAGACTGTAAGTGCCAGAGAATCAGGGGATTTCCTGTGAGATTGTGTCTCCTAGTAATGTCAGAAGCTACACTCATAAAGTCTCACCAACATGACTGCCTAAACATGAACTGAACAAGGACAACAATAGGCATATAAAGTGTAGTGAGGAAAGCCCACAAAGCCTCAACCCTACATAAAGAACTACAAACAACTAAGGAATGTTGAGAGCAGGAGATAGTCTTATCCAGGGAAGAGCACACTATGTTGGCTAGTTTTATGTCAACTTGACACAAGCTAGGGACACTGGAGAGAAAGAATCCTCAGTTGAGAAAATTCCTCCATAGGGCATTTTCTTAATTAGTGATTGATGTGGGAGGGCTCAGCCTATTGTGGGTGGGGCCACTCCTGGGTAGGTGGTCCTGTGTTCTGTGAGAAAGCAAGTTGAGAAAGTCATAGGGAGCAAGCGCACTACTCCATGGCTCCCGTGTCAACTCCTGCGTACAGGTTCCTGCCTTATTTGGGTTCCTGTCCTGAATTCCTTTGATGATGAACAATGATGTGGAAGCATAAGCCAAATAAAGCCTTTCCTCCCCAAGTTGCTTTGGTCATGGTGTTTTATCTCAGCAATAGTAACCCTAACTTGGACATATACCAAATCAGACATATACCAATACCAAATGACCATCCTTGCAAACATACATATAAGTAACATTATACAGACTGAGTAGGTTGTATTTATGTTTTTAGGTATATATGCATATGTGCATGTACCAACAATTAATGAAAAGAGAGGCCATGAATTTGAAAGAGAGCAAGGAAAGTTGTGAGGGTAGATTTGGTTGAAGGAAAAGGAAAGGGGAAATGGTGTAATAATATTATAACCTCAAAAAATAAAACGAGTAAATGAAGTGGCAAATGGTTAATTTTGTAAATGTGTCATAGTGGAGTCA
>CABHPQ010154262.1:37465-62612 GCA_902168405.1 Peromyscus aztecus | reverse complement strand
TGTGTGTGTGTGTGTGAGAGAGAGAGAGAGAGAGAGAGAGAAAGAGAGAGAGAGAGAATTTTAGAGACTGTTTTATGGCAACTTTAGAGGCAATGTGTGTTTCTCTTTCTTGTCATTCCAATTGAAAAGGAAATTAAAATAACCACTTGGAAGTATTTTATGCTATGGTCATCATGGATTTGCTCATCAGATATTATAATCTGAATAACATGCCTTTTTCCATCCAAAGACCAGTATTTCCTTTCCTATATGCAGGTTGTATTTATTTCCATCTATAATGAATAAAATGAATGGGTCAAACTTATTTTCAGAATAAAGGATGTCTTGCGGTGAATTTTAAGCAATGGATGGTTTGTACTTGTTTTTTCTTCATTATCTTCTGGATAGCATAATGGACCTTTGCCTTTGCATGGTGTTTCTCCTTCAGTTGGAAAGTAGTGATGTCTCCCTCAGTACCCTGAACTCTGTTGAGGAAAACCAGAAGTCTGGGTAGAGAGGGATTAGGCCAGAGTACGAGAAAGAGGCGGGTGGAAGTTTTGTTTGCTTACTTTCCTTACATAGACTCCAAGTAAAGAGTGATACAGGGAAATTAAAAGAAGATATGGTAAGCTATAGATCCAAGTCTCCTCAATACAAAGCAGAGGGGACTGCTGGGAATCTGGGGGAATTTGAATATTTAAATGTTTTACTACCTTGTGTTGCCAAGTAAGGACATACCCTTGGGTCAGTTTTGAGAGAATCAAAGGAGAAATGACAGAAGTGGATTATGACATTCTTTGCAGATTTGCTATGCACAGTAAGGAGAGCACTGGATTTAAATGACTTTCATTGCAAATTGTATTCTCTTAGATGTGACGGCATTACAAGCCAGGAGGGGATTATTAGGATTACCAAGTTTTATCACACTTGAGTGTAGCATGTATTACATAAGCTACAGCACAAAGTTTGTCCTCTGGGTAGACAACCTGTGGCCAAGGGCTGCATGTAGCCAATGATAGTTATGACTGTGACCCTATACAAAATCATAATGTCACCCAAAACATTGGCTTTTTTCTTTGTGGGAGGGGGAGGGTGTTCACCTACTTGGTTCTCAAGTATGGGCTTTGTAGATTATGTTGAGTCAGTTTCGAAAGGTTGGACATGCCTTAAACTTCCTAAAGCTGCTGGGTGGTGGTGGCATGTGCCTTTAATCCCAGCAGTCAGGAGGCAGAGGCAGGAGGATCTCTGTGAGTTTGAGGCCAGCCTGGTTTACAGAGCAAGTTCTAGGATAGCCAGGGATATACAGAGAAATTACAATAAAAAAAACCTCTTCCTTCTTTTCCTCCCTCCTCTTCCTCCTCCTCCCTGTGTTTTCATGTATGTTTGAGCATGTATGTACAGGAGTACACTGAGGACAGAGGTCAACATTGGGTGTCTCTGTGTAGTCTAGAAAACCAAAAACCAAACCAAACCAAAACGACAATAAAACCCCAAAGCAAACAACAACAGCAACCAAAACCACAAAAAAACAAAAACAAAAACAACCTTACTGAAGCCAAGTACCCATTCCATGACTTCTTAGTTTGGAAAGTATAGTCAAACTTCTCCCCTGACTACTTCATTATTTTGCTAACCTCTGCTGTTATCTGAATGTAGTCTCATTACTGAAAAGAGATGGGTATTGGTCTGAGAAAAACAAACACTGTAGTAGATCAAAGAAGAATACAGAAACCTGGGTTAAAAAAGAAAAAGAATGGTATGTATTCCCATTCTTTTCCATTCAATTCCTAAAATTGAACTGTGCTCTTTGGTGGCTAAAGAAGTAAAGATGACGGCTGGAGAGATGGCTTAGCTGGTAAAGGGCTTGCTATGCAAGCATGAGGAGCCGACTTCCGATCTCTAACACCCTTGTAAAAAGCCAGGGGTGGTGGTACACACCTGTAATCCTAGTGCTCAGGAGGCCAAGACAGAGGGATCCCTGGAGCTTGCTGGCCATCCAGTTTAGCCAAATTGGTGAGCTGTAGGTTTAATGGGAGATCATGTCTCCCATTAAAACAAACAAACAAACAACAACAACAACAAAAAGACCAAGGTCAAAGAGGACAGTCGCAGAAGGTACCCATTACTGACCTCTGCCCTGCACGTGCTCGTGCACACACGTGCTCACACATACATGAACACACAAGGAGGAGGACAAAAAAGAAGGAAGAAGAGGAGGAGGAAGAGGAGAGAGGAAGCAGAGGAGGTGGGGATGATGATTAACAAAGATATAAGGGGCTTACTAAGTATTCTGCTTAGAATCCTAAAGTGAGAAATGATGGTCTGAACAAGACTAGGAGCAAACTAGAGTGGACATGCCCATGACGCCATCTCAGATTGTACATGAGACTGAACCGTAATGAAGGATCGAAATGGGTAGAAGTGAGCGAATGTGAAAGTAAACATCTTGTACATTGAGGGTTTTTCCTGTTTTCTCTGATCATGCCTTTCTATCCTAATCCCCCCAGTTCATCATCTTCTCTCACCTCTCACCCCCCGTGTTATCAATAGGTAACACCTTCATCTTAGATTTCAGTGGTCTCAGTGTAGTGTCTCAGCAGTTCTCTCCTCCTCTTTAGATGTCTTCCAAGCCAGCTGTAAACTTCCCTCCAAAGGTATATGGTAAATGTCATCTGTCTGATTATGCCTCTGGCTGTCTGGATGAAATGATCATCTCACTGATCTTACTGTAAAGATAATCTTACCACATAATCTTACCACAGAGGGCCTGCTATGCTTGCCACCAGCCTTCCATACCTCCTCTTGTCCCCCTCCCTCTCTTCCGTGACCCTCCAGCTACTTAAACAGTATCATCCCTTCCTCTGCAGAGCCATGTGTCCATGCTGCTTCCTCTGTTCTAATCTCTCTCCTCACATCATCTCCCCTGCATTCCGATCTCAACTCCTTCCCACCCAGCAGCCTCAGCTTGAAGAGCGTTCCCTGGAACGCCTTCCCTGCCTTCAGTAATTTCAAACGTCTACCTGCTCTCTATTTACAGAACACTCTGTGCTTTTATGAAGCTAACTTCCTAGTTTGTTGAACTATGTTTTTGTGACTAATGGAGTCAAATGGTCCCCCTGGACCTTGAACTCCCTATGTTTAAGGATCTCGGTTATTGTACTGACTTCCTACTTTGTGACTGGTACCTGACAGACTCATGCACATGCTCAGCAACATGCAGATGATACTGAGTCAACAGACCGATACGGGTAGTTGGGGTTTTGTTGTTGCTGTTGATTCTGTTTTGTAGTTGTTACCATTTTTGCATTTATGCAAAGTAGGGGAGTGATTTCCAGTGCACTTCAGAACTCTTAACTCTGAATGTGTGTAGTTGTAACAATGTTCTATGATGGATGGGTGTGACTTGAGCACAGGGGCTATCGTGGCTTTGAGGCTGGAGACTGCCTTTATGAAACCAGAGCCACTGAAAGAACTGTCACCCTCAAGCAGAGTCACTCAGGATGAGATACCTTCCATTCTACTCCAGAAAGTATCTCAAGATTGTGGAGACTTTGGCCATTTCAAAATTAAACTTGTTTTTAACTGATGTATAAAATTATAAAAACTGGTGCTGGCAAGACTCAGCAGGTCAAGATGTTTACCACCATGCCCGATGACCTAAGTTCTATCCTCAGGACCCACACAGTGGAAGATCAGATGTGACTCCTTTTGCACATTAATTTGTAGCATATGCATACCGACATGTGCACAAAAATAAATAAGTGCAACAAACACATGGACATGTATACATGTTATACCTGGCAAATATTTTGATACATGTGCATCTTGTATAATATTTGCATTAGGTCAGACTTACCTCCTTGAACATTTCTCATTTGTTTCTGGTGAAAACATTCAAAATACTAAATTTTTGAAATATGCCATGATAGATATCTGTAGTCACCCTGCTGTGCAATGGCATAGTACAATTTCTGTGTGTGCATATGTGTGGTCAGGGCATGCCTGAACAGATGTGTGTACGGATGTGCTCACCCGTGTATGAACATATGTGCTCACCTCTGCACACACATGTGGAGGCCAAAGGTCAACTTTAGGCCAGAGGTCAACATCTTTATCTTTTCTACAGTATTTTTTGAAATGGGGTTTCTCACTGAACCTAGGGTTCATGAGTTTGGCGAGGCTGACTAGACAGCAAGCCCCTAGGGATCACCTCTCTCTGCTTCTTCTCATTTTACTACGGCTAGAGTGGGCATCACCATGGCAAAACATGATGCGAGGGCCAAGAACCCGAACTCGGCGTGCATGCCATCTTCCTAGCCCTCCGTGCCCGGACTTCCTGCTCCTCTGGGTAGCCGATAGCACAGTGCCCATTCTCTTCCTTCCGCTCCCTCTCCTGTCTGCCTCAGCTGCTGTGAGAGCATCCTTTTGCCCCTGGCTTTATTTCTCCAGTGTCTCGGTTGAGGTGTGTTTTCTCCCTCCTCAATAGGAGAAGCACACAACGTGAATAGTAAAGAAACAATCCCCCACGTTTCATAAGTCATACCCAGAGATGAGACTCCTAGATTTTAAAATGTCATTGACTTCATATGTATGTATCTGTGGTTATTTGTAATTATTTCTGTCATCCTTTCTTTGTTATCACTTTACAATATTTTAATTTAAACATACCATAGATTATTACAAAAATACCTCATTGAGCCACTCATTAGGTTTGCAGTGAACTCCATAAATCATCAGCTATTTGATTAACTTCGTTTGATTTGATTACTAGGTAGCTGGACATTAATTGCCAGTACATACGCTCAGCAGCTCCAGATTTTTTACTGGTTTTGGAGACTAGTCCATATTTTTAGACCACATTATCTAGAGAAGTTTGTTTTTCCTACTTGTTAATAAAACTAGGCAGTCATCTTCACATTTAAAGGCTTCAGTAGTTCTCCTGTCCTGCTGGATGAAGCCTGAACTCTGCTGTGGAGTTTGGGATGCTCTAGTCCAGCCCAGACTGCACTCCTGACCTGAGCTTTCTCTTCCCTTCATTTTTCTACCCCGTCCATTCCTACTCCCCCACATGCTCCCTTGGATATTATGAATTAATTATTTACTCCAAAAGTAATAATACCCAGAGGTGTTTTTAAAATACTGGTTTCATTTCTTTAACTTAGGTCGAAGTAACAGTAGCTTAAACAATACGGGGGCATGTTTCTCTTCATATTGCCGTACCATGACAAGCTGCTGCCCACTGATAGGGCAGCTCCCAGTGAAAGACTGGAAACCTGCTGCTGTGTTTCCCTGGACATACAGCGGCCTTTTCTGTGTTCCTTCAGCAGTACATCTACCTTAGGCCAGCAGGAAAGCGGAAAGGGCGGGAGGAAGGCAAGGTCCAGTCCCTCTAAGAACATCTAGGATGTTGGTACATGCCATTTTTTTGCTTCTTTCTCATTGGCCAGAAGCTAGTCACATGGCCCCCCAGTTGCTAGGGAAGCTGGAGTATTTCTCTTAGTACAAGCTCTCTGTCTGTTCTGGTTACTGTGGATGAACTGGTAAGTGAATAGTGAAGGTGCAAGTGTGAGTATATGTCTCCTTTTCTACACGTCACTTGCTGTGCTCAATGCTAGGAATGTACACATAAATAAGGACTGAATTTGTGGGAGAACTAAGTTTAGTTTGAAGATGTTGGACCAGGTGTGGTGATGTACACCTGTAACCCCAGCACTTAGAAGGCAGAGGCAGGAGGATTTGGAGTTCATGGTCATCCTTCTCTACATAGCACATAATAAATCTGAGGACATCCTGAGTGATGAGACCTTGCTTCAAAAAAGCCCAGGGGCTGGAAAGATGGCTCAGTAGTTAAGAGCACTTGCTGCTCCTCCGGAACACAGAGTTGGGTTCCTCACACCTGAGTCATGTGGCTCACAACTGCCTGGACTTCCAGTTCCACAGAATCCTGATGCCTGCTTCTGGCCCCTGCAGGCACCTATACATATGTGGTACATGCACACATGCACACACACACACACACACACACACACACACACACACACACCAAGAAGTAAAAACACAAATCCCTAAACACACTTTGGGTATATCCTTGCTGCCTTCATGTATCATGGACATGTCATCTACACACATTTTTGCTTGTATATTCTATATAAGCAGATGCATCATGTGTCTAATCTGCATGCACATTTCTGTGCTGCATTTACCACCTAGTTACCAGGCATTATTTCCCTGCTTCTTGTCCACTGAGTGCCGTCCTGCCTCCCTTGTGAAAGGAGCCCGCACATCTCTGACTTCACAGAGTCTTGTGTGTTCCTTTGAGGAATATTAGGAGCTGTTTGCCTGTGTCCCCAATTCCCCCTCATCACTGTGTTCTCTTCCCTGCGTTGTGTCGTAAGATGCTGGAGTCCAGTTTAGGCATGGTGGCACTTGCCTATGTCAACTCATAAAGGAAGATGGTGACATGGACTCCTCGTTAAAAAGAGAGAAAAAAAGCACCGCGAATGGAACGCACTTTATTATTTCCTCCCCCTAGCATGTTAGCCCGGTGGCAATAGGATAGAAGGCCCCAGCAAATGTTTGCAGAGCCCACTTGGAGTGCTCAGCACTCTTTCCTGGGTTCTTGAATGGTGGTGTGGGTGGAATCTCTAATGAACTGGGAAACCTCTCACATACTGTGTTTAAAAATATCATACTTAATAAAAAGTTAAGTGAATTCCGGATCAAAGTCAGAATCTACCAAGAGAGCACTCTTCCTCCAGTGTTTTTATCTTATTCTAACTTTGACTTCATTTTTATTCTTTGTTTTTATGAAATGTGCCATAAAGAGGCTTTAATAAAAAAAAACCCTGATCCTCTCCACCTCCCTACCCATCTAACTTCATGCTCTCTCCTCTCTCCCTCTCCCTCTCCCTCTCCCTCTCCCTCTCCCTCTCCCTCCCCTCCCTCCCTCCCCTCTCTCTCTCTTTGGAAGCAGTTGAGAGAAGGGAAAGAAAATGATCAAAATATATTGTATGAAAACATGTTAATGAAGACCTTGACTTTTTATTATATTACTATACTTCTTAATAAAGTTTCTTCAAAAAATCAAACTGAAATCCTGTGTACTAGGAACATACCTTGCATAGTCCAAAAAATGTGGCTCTTCTTCATAAGACTTAATTTGAAAATCAATTTCCAAATTAATTCAGCAATGTCTCTGACTTAATCAAAGCCTAGTTGCTCTTTATCAGTGTTTCTCAACCTGTGGGTTGTGACTTCTTTGGAGGCAGAATGACCCTTTCACAGGAGTCGCATATCAGATATCCTGCATGTCAGACATTTACATTACAATTCATGACAGTCGCAAAATTAGAGTTATGAAGTAGCAGTGAACATAATTTTATGGTCGGGGGTCACCACAACATGAGGAACTCTATTAAAAGGTCACAGCATTAGGAAGATTGAGAACCCCAGCTCTATATAGTCATATTTTTCACCTTAGGTCCTTCAAAACCATGGACTATTATTAGGATGTGGTAAGGCCATAGAATTTGGGGGACTGTATTAAGTCCAAGCTATTAATTATACTACTGCTATATTACCAAACACCAACCATTTGGGGTCTCAGTTCCTCACTCAATCATATAAGAGGTCAGAATGAAAACAGAGACATGTTCCAGTTCTCAGTTGTCGATGAATAACAATATAGGATTGTTACCCAGGCTCTAAAGAAAACACGGGCAAAAGGTTACAAATTAGTCAGCTCTCATTTTCTATGGGCCTCAAGATCATGATGATAGCTGTTGATCTTAGACTATGGTGTGAAATTAATTAATGTACCTTCTTAAGTGATATAGAGTGACTTGGATGTGGGGGCAAATTTGGATCAATATGTGTGGCGTACTAAAAGGTTATATGAATCATTGCTTATTAGAATGGTTGATATCATCCAGATTAATAGCTGAGTCCCCAATGCCTTAATGATTCATCTTTCATGGTGTGACATGTACAAGGCCTTCGACAAAGAATGTAAAGATCAGCTCCTAGTCAGAAAACGGTGTCCTTGGGGAATGGCATAAATATTAGTCTATGTGGAGTATTGACTTGAAAGCTCTCTGGCTTATGGAACATTTGGTTTATTGTGTCTAAATCATAGATGATATATTATTTAACCAATTAATTAGGTCTGACTCTGATCACATTTGCCCACCAGAACTGTGTTTATTTAATATGCTTGCATGTAGAAAATGAGTCTTTGGCAACAAGCAGAAGAAAATTGTATAGCTGCAGTGGTTGAGTGAGTCAGGTCCTAAGGCTACTCCAGCAATCTTCCTTACAATTCCTTTGAAATACATACTGCAGGACACAGCATCTCACAGTGTAAGACTGGCTCCGTAGTCCTAAGAATCCACAGTGAATTAAAGTCTAGACTCACTCATTTGTCAGTGGAAGGGGGAGGAGGGAGAAAGAGCAAATCAGATATGCCCAAAATGTGACAGAGGTACCAGTGAATCAAGGATGCTGTTGCCAGTCTGTGCATAGTGAAGAGGGCGATATAACAGCCAAGCAGCAGCAGGAGCAGCGTTGTTCTCAGAAACAGTCACATAAACAGCAGCCCGGGTAGGCCTCCTCCCTTCCGAAGCAGCATACTGCAGCCTGGTGAAATGCAAGGCTCTGAGGTTTGACAGTCTCCGGAGGTGAGCATGGCTACTGTAAAAGCCTTGCTCAGAAACCCTGATGATCTGGACAGGCAAAACTCCACATTAGCAATAGTTCCTTTGGGAAGAGAAATGCTACCTTTTCTAGATTTTTGCCAGTAGGCAGCCCCCTGAAAGAAGATCTCAAATTACCTGTAGGAAATTTTTAAAAGGCAGACAGAGAGAACAAAGTTTTGGCATGCCTGCAGAAACAGCTACCTAGAGACAAAAGCTAAGGGTTCCTTTGCCCATGACTCTTACCTGGGAGTGGAAGGTGGGAAGAAATGGACAGTGGCCGTGACGAGAAGACGAGGCACAGTGCAGCTTGGTGAAGCCTCGCTCTGACTGCGTCCTGCCCCCTCTTCATGCAGTGCTGCGGGCTGGTACATCGCCGGCGAGTACGGGTGTCCTATGTAAGTGTCTATTGCTGTGCAGTTGTGCCGAGGAGCTGAAAATGTAACTTGTGTCTGTCTGGTCTGTGTTGCTTCTTTTGGATGCTTTAATCCCCATGCTGAACCAAACAGAAAATCAATCATTTGTGCCATGAGTTGTCAAGGCACCTGAGGTCTGTGAGATTCTGAGGTCTCTCCAGAGATGTTTTTTGTGTGTTTATCTTTTGGGCCAGGTTACTTTCATAAGGTTGGAAATGACTTGTGGAGGGATCCGTTTGGTGTGTATATGTGTGTGTGTGGGGGGGGGGTAATTTATTATCTCAAATATCTGTATCAGTTCAAACCAGTGGATAGACTCTTTTGCTTGGAGTTTTCATATTTGAATCATGGCATGGGAAAGGGGATTATTTTCTAGATATGAAATAGTATGGAGCTTGACAAATTACAGACAGCTATGGTGGCTAGTGTTAAATCCTATTTTGAAGAGCTTCAGAAAAATAGTGGATGATAATCGCCTGACGGCTGACACAGCTGTTGCAATATCGCCGGCGTCTCCAATGGCTTTATCGTTCTGACTGTTTCTCTGAAACAGCCCTTATTTCGTGGACTTGCTGGGTGTTTGCAAAATGGCTGTCTGAGTATTAAATTCTAAAAGGCAGACTCTCACAGATTATGAAGTATCACTGTTTGAGAGGGTTGGATGTTAATTGAAATACACTGCACTGCTACACACTGGCGGCAGCCTCCGAGGAAGCGCCAGCTTTATTTTCATACTCCTTCTGCGTGCAGCCTCTTTATTTTCAGGGAGCGATGTGAAAGGGAGCAGGCGATTTATGCAGGCTGGCCAGACTGCAGTGCTGAATGGATTAACGCTGACTTGAGGTTCCTGGATGCAAAACAAATAGAAAATTGACAATGGGCACTGATCAATCCTTACGGGTATCGCTAAGGAAACCTGTGACCTTGGGAGTTTGGCAAGCAGAAGAGATTCACCTGAGATCTCAGGACAAACAAGGTCAAAATCTGCTGTGTTCTAAAATGTACAGTTGAAGATCAAGGGTGTGAGAGGCGGGTGACAGGGTCACTACATTCCCATCAGATTTGGAAGATTCCCCCTTTATTAAATAAATAATTAAGGCCTTTAAACGCTCCCTTAATTGAGGAGATTTTAGAATTGTTGTGTGCTCCGGTGCTGTTTGTGTTTTGAATGCAACAGCTAACACGTCAGGAGTAAATGTAGTTGTGAGGTAGCCAGCCAAGATTTTGTAAAGACGGCATCTGCAGAGATGGATGGGTTTTTCCAATAGGAAAAATCGTTCACTTTTAATATGATTTGGGAACAAGCGCTATAAACTTTTTCATACGCAGAACTGCCGAAAAATGAAAATTTTAAAATAACTTGACGCTAAACACCTCTATTTTCACGAATCACTAAGGACTCTAACTTCTGTGGCTTTATGTGTTTCTGTTTATTTTTGTGTTGTGAATTAGAAGAAATCTATTGCTATATTTGCCTACTGCATAGGGGTTTTCTGAACAAGGCTGCTGTAATTTATATTCTGCTTGGTTTTGCCCCTTTTCTGTGTTACACATGGAAATACATGGAAACAACAGACACTACAATCTGGTTTTGTATTTTTGGAGTGATGAATAAAAAGTATGAACACTTGTTTCTTTATAATTATCAAACTTTTTACCTTGTAGTTTGGATAAGGAGCCACAATAATAAATAGCATGTGTACGTTCTAAAGACGTAAATTCGTATACTCTGATATGGTGTATGTTTTTGTTTTTTTTTTAGAATATTTTATCTTGGGGCTCTAACCTGTTACCCACATGCAGCTACTTTGGCTATTTAACTGACCACTGTTTAACCTCTGGCTTTCAGTTTTCTTTACAGATGGCCAACTCGGAGCCATCGGTGGATTGATGCTTCCAACTCTGAAGCATACACTGTTTCCTTAGAGGGAAAGCACAAATGATATATATATATATATAGTTGTGAGTGAGACCTAAGTTTGTCTGCAAAGTTGATTGATCTGGGACTACTCATTAAATTACTGGGTTACAGCATTTCAGAAGGAAGCCCAGACACCAGTGTCATACTGATGGATGGGGCATTCTATTATCATTTCTCAAACATATTTCCAATTTTGGAAAATGACAACTTAGATCATACGAGGACTAAATTCAAATGTTTGTATATACATATAAATCAGATATCTCTTATATATATTATATGTGTAACATTGTCAATTAAACATGTAAATAACATACATACTCAGTTACCCGTTGCGTGACTGCCTTTCAGTCAGTGACGGATTGCACATATCACAGAAGTCTAGGCAGATTAGGATGCCTGGTGATTTACACATCTTAGTTTGTGTAAGTACACCCTATGATGTTTGTGCAGCTACAGGATTGCCTGGTGCAGGTTATCCACTGCTAAGTGGTGTGTGTATGTGTGTGTGTGTGTGTGTGTGTGTGTGTGTGTGTGTGTGTGTGTCTTCAATCTTCTGGGAGTTTTTCTTCCTTTCATTTTTAACCATTTTCTTTTGGGGATGACAGCTCTGTTAAGGATTCCTCCTACTCTAACATTGTCTTTTAGAGAGAATGGTGAACATTATGTGGGCAGCCAAGAAAGTTCCATGCACGTGCTGCCTTCCCTCATTTCTAGCTCTTTACCCTTCAGAGCTGCTTCCATTTAGCTTGCTTCTCTCTCTGGCTTGATATCCAAAACCTGCTCTGCGAGCAATGAGCCCTGAGTGTGGACCAGAAAGTCTGGTTTTCTCTCTAAGACTCAATGCATAAGGCTCTCATTTTGACATGATTGTTTATTTTTGAGATCTAGTTTTCATTATTTTGTTTATACCTAACAGTAAATTTTTTTTTTTAAGAATCTGGCTTTATACCTTACAGGAAATTCCTATATGTATATAAACTGCTTTGCTGTTTTATAAAATGATATAAAAACCTGTCAACTGAATAACTATTGTTAATTAAACATGGAGAGCGCTACTGTGACTTGGAAAACATTGACATTTGCATCCTTTAGGAGAAGGGATTGATTCCTATTTTGCTAAGCGTTTAGTTGAGGTTCAGGTGGCCTTCCATGCTCATAGGTTCCACATTTGTGGATTTCACAGCAGGATCAAAAGTCTTTAAGAGAAGTTCTATCTGTATTGAGCCTGAACAGGCCTCTTGTTGTTCCTCAACAGTACAGTATAACAGCTATCGACATTAGTATTGTACTACATGTTAGATTATCTAGATGTGGCTTAAAGTACGTGAGAGAATGGACACAGGTCACATGCAAATCTCACCCCATTTTATATAGGTGACAAACTTCCATCAATATTGATACCCACAGGGGATGTGGTTACTAAGGTTGTACAGATGTACAGATTGAATGTGCCTTGTCTGAAACGCTTAGGAGTAGAAATGTTTGAGATTCTTGAGGTCCTTAAGTTTTTTAGTTTTGGGAATATTTTTTATAGATTTTTTCCCCCTGACTGAGCATCCCTAATCTGAAATTCTGAAATGCTTCAAAATCCAGACTCAAAATATGGGGATGAGTAACCTGCAAATCAAACACATAGGAGAGATGGTGCTAAAATTTCAAGGGCTGAGTTTGAGGAATATGACTAGCACTCAAGTCAAGAAAACCTGCCTCTGGGCTGGAGAGATGGCTCAGCAGTTGAGAATATGGGCTGTTCTTCCAGAGGAAGTTCCCAGCACCCAAGTCAGCTCACAACCACCTGTAACTCAACTCTAGGAATCTTATGCTGTTCTGGCCTCTTCACACATCTGCACTCACAGGCGCACATTACCACATACATGAAATTGGTTTTGTTGTTGCTGTTGTTTTGTTTTAAAGAAACCAGTCATTGCTGACACCTCTACTATCCCTTCTGTTCACTATTGCCTACTTCCCTTAGTGGAATCATTTACCTGACTTCCAGCATCATGGTTTCCTTTTTCCTCTATCTGAGTCTTCTACAAATGAACTCAAATAGAATAGTTTCTCGTCTCATTTACCTGTGCCACTTGTCCTTCATTCATAAGACAGCTCTTTGTGGTTATGGTTCTATTCTTATTCTTGTGGCTATATAGTAGGTATTCCATGGTGGACTAAACCATGATTTAGTCAGTCATTCCACTGTTGATGGGCATCTTGGTAACTTCCAGTTTGAAGGTGCTGTAAACATTACGGTTTTAAACAATTGTGATGTGTTAATGTTTAGGCATGTAGTTCTGTTGGGTTTAAATCTAAGAGCGAAAGTGTCACATCAGAGGTTACAGGATTCCCATATTCATCTTCAGTGGGCACTGGTAAGCATCCAAAGCATTAGGTCAGTTTATATTCCTCCTAGCTGGCAGTGCTCTACCAGGGCCTTGCTTGTCTGGTACACCTGAGCCAGCCTGTGAGCAGGAGTATCCCCTGATGGCTTGCCTTTGCATTTACTGAATAACAAAGTCAGATGTGTGAGCATTTGGCTCTCCTCTGTGCAGTACCTGTTGCAGTACCTTGTTCCTTTTCTTTTACATCATCTGTCTTTTGAAGCAATTTTGTGTAAAAAAGAACTGATAAAGTAGCAACTGGCAGTCAGTATGTAACGCAGCATTGGAAGACAGTGTCTATAAAGAAAACTCCTCAGACCGTGGAAGTAGAATTGGCATAGGTTGGGATTTTGATGAGATCATTTATTCACTACGTCATAGCAGAGAGTTTTCTTCTCTTTTGAGCCTGATGATTATCCTATATAATCAGGATCCCAGTAGAACACTAAAGATTTGAGAGTTAAAATAAAATAGTTTGTCAGCACATGCATATCAACTACTGTATAGTTGTTTTTGAAAAACCTTGCAGCACTGCAAGAGGACCCAGAAGGCAAAGCTGTAAGAGAGTAGCAGAGAAGGAAGGGAGGAAAGCAGTAGTTGACTGTCCTGGACTTAGTCATTGCCTAGATTCATTGGTTATTACTAATAATCTCAAAAAGCTTGATAAAGGTGGGAGGAAACTTATCCATACATTATGAATCTCTTGATGAGACAACATTTTTGTGAGGCTTTAATAATTTTTTAACTTTTAGAGCATTTAACTGAGATCATCACATGTGTTACTTTTGTGCATTTAGCATGACTTAGTTATTCGGAGCTTCATCTATGATTAATATGGTTGCCTCATGCACAGTCTCTTAAGTTAACTGTTTTTGCCTGCTTTTTATGTCATATTAAAAAATGGATAATGAAATTGTGGAATATGCTCACTCCTGTCATTTTTCTCAGCTGTAAAGAAAAATGGAATTTGCAGGAAGTGGATGGATCTGGAAAGTATTGTGCTATGTGAGATGACCCAGGCTCAGAAGGACAGACATTGCATGTTCTCTCACAGGCAGATCCTAACTCCGAATGTTTGTGTGTAAGACTGAGGTGACATTATGAGAGTGAGTCTAGACTGTGGAACTGAAGAGGAGAGCAGGAGCGGAGAAGGAGAGTGGTTTGGGGTCAGGGGAGGATGCCTGTGACATGAAAGCAGAAGAGGACAGGGGGCAGAGCGGCGGAGGGATGAGGGAGGCCACAGGGGAGAAAAGACCAACAACAAAACCGATCTTGTTTGAAAAGTGCCAGAATAAAGCTTAAGTCTTTATACGCTAATAATAATGCGTAAGATAACCTCAAAGGTAGACAAGGTGAATTACTGTGTCATAGGGGAGAAGCCATCCGTCAAGGCAGTGAACTGTACTGCTAAAGGGCTCAGCAGCTGATGGAAGCTGAGCTGAGAATCACACGGTGAAATGAGCCCTTCTCTGGGTGCCGTGTTTTGTTCATCTTACTTGGAATGTATTCCTATGGTTAAAGAATTGGATTATAATTAAATTGAATTAACATGAAAATTTTATAATGCTTTGGAGCATAAAAATCAATGGTAATTGAACTTTAGAGGTTCTTAAGAAGGTATACGTCTACATGGGAGCAGCGCGTCTAAGCCTCAGAAATACCAAACCTGAGCATTTAAATGCTGTGCAATACAAGCACTATTGAAGGTTTTACTTTTTCAGAGCTTTAAATTTTGCTTGAATTATTAGCTTCTCTCTGCTGACATTCTATTACTACAGAAGGAGATAAGTGAACATTTCATGACCATTTCGTTCCATACGTATTAAGGGACTCGGATGGGGAAATGAAATGAAGTCGAGAGCTAGCCACTTCTGTGCAGGTGAGAGGGCAAGTTTGCTGGAAAATTTTCTGGGAACTGGAACATCCAGTTGCTTGAAGTCCTCTCAAGTCCTGGGTCACTATGCATTTCTTCACCTGAGAGAGACAGGTCCATACATGAATAAAAACATACTCTGAAGCAGGGATCTACAACTTGTATGCCAAAAAGGTTTGGGGAGACTTGCTCCATTACAGTGGGACTCAAGGTCCTTTTTGTGCAATGAGGAATCCTGAGGGAGTGCTGCCTAATAGTTTCCTGTGATTATTATGCATGCTGAACTATGTGAGGAAATGCGTACCTTCACTCCAGTGTGAACTGCTTCAATTGTTGCTTCCAGCCATCCCCGCAACAAGCACCTTCACCTGTGCTGAGCGTGGGCCATCACTTCGGGTAGTGTGTTCACTGCTGTAAAGGGGGGCTTTGTAAAGTGTGGAGACTGATACAGAACTGCCTGAGTCATACCCACCTGTTCATTCATGAAGCAATTGCCATGTTCATTGTCTTCCCTATGAGCATCTCTGAAAGTTATAAACATTAAGATGAAGTTGACCTCTGACCTCTATCCTCAGAAAAGCCTACTTCAGTGATGGAGCCATATGTGTTTATGAAACACTGGTGCATATTTAGTTTGACAGAATCTGACAGTTGGTGAACCTACCACATGCCACCTGTAGTGGAGAATACCACGACGGCACAAAAGATCTTACAAAAGCTAGAGTTGACATGTAGGAATTCCAGGCACAGACAGTATTTTATATGAAAATCAAGCTTCAGGACCATGTCTATAATCTAACAAGGTTTTTCTCAAAAGTACTTAGGTTGCTATTGATATCTATATGAGAGGAATTCACAAAGTCTATGCTGATGTGTGGGCAGCTCACATAAATGGAGCCATAAAGATATAGATGAAGGCTTGCTTTTTACTTGATCAAGTATTTGATGAGTAAGTTTTATCTTGTGATAAATATTTGGTGTGATAAATGACTTCATTCTTCGTCTTTTTCCAGAAAACTTTAAAAAATATGAATTTGTAGGGTTGGAGATATGGCTCAGGAGTAGAGTGATTTCCTAGAATGCACAAGGTCCTAGTTCAATTTCCAGTACCACGCAAATTTTATATATATATTTCTATTATATATATTCATTGTATAAAAATTGCATATAGCATATATTTAATACTTGTTTTTAATTAAGATATATGTACGAATGCATTAGAAAATACTTAATCTGAAGTGTATTGGATGATAACCTTGCTTAAGAAACTGGCATGTATATTCAGAATACACTGGAGTCACCGGGTATTCTAGGCAGGTGTCCTTCTGTTCAGCAAGAGCAGATGCTCTGCTTTGCAGGCTACAATTGATTCTTTGTACCCTAGTATGGTGTGCTGTCTTAGTCAGTGTTTCCCTTTCCCCAATGTCCATTTCCCCCTCCTCCTCATTGGCAGATTAAAGGGCCCCTTTGAACTCATGCTTCTCTCTGATCCAGATACCTGCTCATTGTCCCTGTCCTTTTCCTGAAGATCTCAACCAGTCAGAACAGAGCTCTGGGCTCTGACTTCAGTTCTTTAGCAGCTCGTAATTTCACTCCCAAAAGACCACAGCAACATCCTGACTATTGTCCCATCTTTCTTTCCATTCTTCATCAATATGTTCCCAACAATCCTAGGGTTACACTGGTGTCTTTCTGCCACTTAAAACCCTCAGCTGGATGCTGTTCTCTGAAAATTCCAGTGCAATCTGAGCAACATACTCCTGGGCCCTTCATGATCAAGCCCCCGTGAGCGACCTTGGCCTTCACCCTGAGCCCCTTCACCATCTCACATCCCAGTGACATTGAACGCCATGCAGAGTCTCAAGGCCCTGGGCTCTTTCACCCTCATACCCTCAGTGGAAGATTTTACCCATGCTTGGTTAGCTAGTCCTGTTGATTTTACTCTTAAAGGCACCCACTCTATATATCATATTGTGCCATTTATTTATCTGTCCCCTCTGAACTCCACATTTTCTCTGCTCCTTCTTTACTGTGCATCCCTGTGGCCCAGCAAAAATCCTCAGCCCTAGATACACTCTCAGTAGACTTAATGAGTAAACATGAAACTCGTGCCAGGGAGAAACTATTTCCCTGCTGCCACCCTCTGTTCTCATGCGTCAACGTAATATGAAATTTTCATTGTATATGTGTGCAGAATTCATCAGAGATTTGTATGTATAAACACACAAGAGCTTCGGTATAGTATGCAGTTCTTGTGAACATGGATGAGGCAGAAAAAGGCTTGTTGCTGAAGTTTTAAATTGTCTAATCAGTTTATTCTATTGATCTCTTTTCACCATGCATAGTCTATTTCTTTCAAAAGTTTAGATTAAAAGAATCAGATTCCTCCCCAGTAACAAGAAGCCCTTCAAATACAGAGGAGATCTCAGTTCTGATTGGAATGATGAAACTTACTAAAAACCACAAACTAACTTTAAGTTACAAAGTAGGAAAATATGTTCTCTAAAAACAAACAAACAAAAATTTTGAATTATCATTAAGCATACCATTTAAAAACAAACACACTCAGACTGGAGAGATTGCTCAGTACAGAAGAATACCTGCGTGCAAACATAAGGACCCGAGTTCAAATCCCTAGCACTCACACAAAATGAGGCATGGTTACAGATGCCTGTACCCCTAACACTGAGGAAGAGGGCAGAGTGAGGAGGAGCCCAAGAGCTCCCTAGCTGCCATTCCCAAATCTACAACCTTCCAGTTCAGTGACAGAGTTTGTCTCAAGGCAGTAAAGTGGGGAGCAGTGGAAGAAGACTCTTGGAGCCCTGTTCTGCACATGCACACTTGCATGTGTACACTTGCTCACTCACAGACACACACCACACATACACCATACACAAATATGTGAATAAATAAACAAGACACACCCCTGGATTTCTTACATGAACCCTTGAAGTAAAGGATTAATAACTACATGTGTTAAAAATCATCCCTGGCATCCTTATCATGAATAAAGCCAGCGGCTCCATTTTTAGGAGCTGTGCTGTTCATCACCAGCCCCTTCCCTTCCAAGTCCCGGCTCAGGCAGGTAGCTGCCTTTTATGTAGCTTTTTTTGCAGCCTTCCGTCACAGGGTGACCTTTCTGCTGAATAGACCTGCTTCCCAGGACTCCTGTGTTGCGTGTCTTTCTAGATATTACATTGAGAGAACAGCCACTTCTCTGTGAATCGCCGCCGACAGCAGCAGCTTCCTTCTGTGGTGACTGTCTTTTGTTCTTCCCTGCACTTTTGTGGTATGCATGTGGCCCTTCTCCTCCCTGGGACCAAAGGAAGAAAGGATTTATATAATCTCTGATTTCCAGACAACAAACCTGAATAAACTAGTGAGAGCAAAGCAGCTCCAGGCTGCTCCCAAAGCACATTCCATCACTTGCCTTCTTACTTTTGTGTTTTGTTTTCTCCCTTCTCTTTCTCCCTCTCCCTTATTCCTTCCTTCTTCCCCTTCTCCTTTCTTTCTCTTCCTTTTTCTCTTTAGTAATAACATTACATTGAGTCCGTGAGACTTCACCCAAATTCCCCACTGCCTCCCCTATGATCTTTCACAATCAGTTTTTTCCCCTTGATGTCAAGAGACAAATAACACAATTGTAGTTTTCACAGAAATGGATCTCAATATTTTTCCAACAAAGGTGAGTGGGGTGCAGTCTGACTAGATGTACATACTTCTCAGTGACTGTCAAGTGTCCTCATTAAGGGGCACGCAATCAGATAGCTGGAGAAGGGGTAGCTAAGAACAAATCCTATGACTGGGTAGGAATATAACTCAGTGGTAGAATACTTGTCTACCATGTATCAGGCCTTGGCCTAGGTTCAACCCCAGCCCCACGAAAGTCCATCATCATCATTACCATCACTGCCACCACCACCATGATCACCACAGCCACCATCATGATGACCACCACCACCACCACCATGATCACCACAGCCACCATCATGATGACCACCACCACCACTATGATGACCACCACCACCACCACCACCACCACCACCATCATCATCATGCAACTAGAAGATATGGCATCCTCTCTTGTCTTCTCCTCCAGGTTCCATGCTTCTGTATTTATAACAATTTCCTAGATCTTTACAGAGGCTAAATATCATAAGGTTTCCTGGTGGTAAATGATAGAAATAACCTTTTTAAATTTAAACATAAAATCCATTGGCAGCTTATAACAATGTTTTCAGTGTATTCCTCATCACTAACATTGAAAATCCTTCAGATTCTTCTCAGTCAGTAAATTAAGTGAACTGCAGTCCTGCAAAATGTGAGTCAGAGGGATGACTCCTTTCATGTTGTTTTAAATAATCTGCCCATGTGATGTGATGTGATGTGATACGATGTGATCTGTGTGTGTGTGTGTGTGTGCCTACACAAGTTCATATGCACATATTCACATGTCTGTGGAGGACAGACAACAACCTCAGCTGTTATTCCTCAGGAGCTATCTGCTTTGGTCTTTCACTAGACTGAAACTCACTGAGTAGAGCAGGCTGGCTAGCCAGGAAATGCTGGGTGTCTTGCACCCGTCTGTTCCTCCCCAGCTCTGAGAAAGCAAGCACACCATGCCCAGCTTCTTTTTACATGGGCCCTGAGGATCAAACTCAGTTCCTCCTGCTTACAAGGCAAGTACTTTCCTGGCTTAGCATCTCCCCAACCCTGTGTGATTGTAATGTACACTGTGATTTGAGGTCCATTAGCCAATGGGAGAACTGAGAAAAAAATCACAAAAAAGTCTGAAAGTTGGCTCTAAGCATCTGGAATCCTTCCTCTGTGGGCAGTTGGCTTACGTTAGGTCAATTTGTGTAGTTATTCAAAGTTCAGATTTCTGGGGAAAGGAGGAGAGATCAGAGTGGCCCAGCTATATCTCCTCTGGCCCAAGAGGAAGAACCACTTGAGTGACACCATCAACAACCCTGCATATCGTGGAGGACAAAGGTCCCTCAAAGGGAAATCCAAGTGTTCTTTGCAGAAAAGGGGAGGCATGATCTGTGTGAATACACACTACAGAGGTTCTTCATATGGAAACAGAATACAATGAAATCATGCTTTGAAGGCAAATGTGTGTCCTGTGTGGATTAGTTATGTTTACAGTTGCTGGGACATGTAATAACTCAAGGAAGGAAGAGTATGGCTCCCAATTAGAGGTGCAGGCCATCGTGGTGGGGTATCCAAAGCAACAGGAGCAAGCTTAAAGCCACTGGTCACCTCACAGTCAGCACTTAGGAAGGAGAGGGAAAGAGGTATGTTGCTCGAATCTTAAATGGTCTTTTTTTTTTTTAATTAAGACAGCTGGGCCAGATATTGGCATAAATGCTGAAAGATCAGAGAGACAAAGGAACAAGCTACAGCCACCTCTTACCTCTAGGACTCCGCAGCCTGAAAAGCCTTTAGTTCCTTTCTCCTCATGCCTTATATACCTTTCTCCACCCAGCCATCACTTCCTTCTTAGTGCTGGGATGAAAGGCATGTGTGCTTCCCAAGCAAAGGCATGAGATCTCAAGTGCTGGGATTAAAGGCATATGATTCCCAAATACTGGGATCAAAGGTGTGTGCCACCACTGCCTGACTCTATTTCTCTCCTAGACTGAATCATTCTCATGTAATCCAGGGTAACTTTGAACTCACAGAGATTCAGATGGATCTCTGCCTCCCGAGTGCTAGGATTAAGGGTGTGTGCCACCACTGCCTGGCCTCTATGTTTAATCTAGTGGCTTATTCTGTTCTCTGATCTTCACGTAAATTTTTTAGGGTACACAGTGAATCACCACAGAGGTGAATGCATGCACTCAGCTCCTTCCCTTCTTCTCATGTAGTCTTGGATCCCAGCCCAGGTAATGCTTCAGCCCAGAGTGGGTAGGACCTCCCACCTCAATTAATTGTCACAACAATCTCCCACAGGCGTGCCTAGATGCCTGTCTCCCAATGATTCTAGATCTCATGGTATTGACAGTTGAGGTTAAGTGTCACACTGTGGTTAAGGCTCAGAAGTGAAGAAGCTTTCACAGAGTCCGTGATGATGATGTGGATTGGTCTAGGTTCTCTGTATGTAAATGAACATTATGGAATAGATAGGTGAGATCAATGAGTTTGTGAGGAAGAGTTCAGAACTGCCTCTGCAGTAGGATTTAAACCTGGTAAAAACAGAGTAAAGACTCAGTAAATATTTGAATTGAATTTAGTAATTTGTGATAACAGTAAAGAGTCCATTCATATATTCTAAAGTTGTATGTTTCATATTGAATTACAATGTTGAATGTCATTAAGAATTTATAGAATTAGTCCAGAAATACTTAAAAGAGTATATTGATAAGAGCCCAAGCTCAAGCAAGTGAGTCTGACTACAGGGACCATGGCGTGAGTGGACTCAGCTAGGAAAAGTCCAGAACAGATACTGCAACTACAATAGCTTACTTCTAAGATGTCTAATTAACCTCCAACTGTAAAGGGATTGTAGATGGTGAAAAATGGCTAGGATGTCTCTTGTAGGTGTCTGATGGCTATGCTTTTCCAAAGCTCATTGGCAACTTTCAGTAGATTAATATTAACTTTGCCTCAAATCTACTGACTTGCACACTTTCAACCAATTTTGTTTGTACATGTGTTTGTGTGGTGTATGACTGTGTAGTGTTTGTGTGTAGGGGCCAGAGGTCTGTGTCCAGTGTCCCCCTCTATTGTTCTCCACCATATTCTTTTGTTTGCTTTTGTCGTTACATTCCTTGTTTTGTGAGGGGGACACGTGCCACAGTGTGTACCTGAAGGTCACTGGACAGCTCACACTAGTTGCTTCTCTCCTGCCACCTGGTGGGTCTCAGGCTGACTCAGATTGTCACTCCTAACAGCAGTGAGCTGCACCCTTAGACTTCCCACCTTTTATTTTAATTGTAGAGAGGATCTCACTCTGTAGCCTTTAATAACCTTGAACTCACAGAAATTGGCTTGCCTCTACTTCCTAACTGCTAGGATCAAAAATATGCACTACCATATCCAGCTTCTACCTATGTTTTTGGTACAGGGTCCCTCACTGAACCTGGGGCTCACCAATTTGACAAGACTATCTTTCAAGCTCTAGGGATCTTCTGTCTCCAACTCCCCAGAACCAGAATTATGGATGCCCAGCTCCATGCCAGGTTTTATGTGGGTACTGTGGATTGAACTCAGGTCCTTGGGCTTACGTGGCAAAGACTTTACCCACTGAGCCATCACCCCAATCCCTACCCAGTTACTTTGATGAAAATAAATTGCAGTCTTAGAAAAAGGAAGAAGGTAGGCAGGTGAAATAGAAAGGAATATGAAGAAGACTCATGAAAACTTGAATGTTTTCAGTATATTAGGCAGCACCTCTCATACCCGTGTTATTCTGAGAGTTACTGAAAATTGATGAAATGATGATTTTTTAAAATATTACATTTATTTAGTGTGGGTGTTTGTGTCTGTGTATGGGCATGTATGTGCCGTGCCATGTATGGGTGTCAAGGGACAACTTGCTGAAATTGGTTCTGTCCTTCTTCCGTGCGGATCATAGGGAACAAACTCCAGTGTTCAGGCTTAGAGCAAGCACCTCTACTCACTGAGCTATCTTCAATAGAGATTTAATAACATAAAACATCCACAACCAGCCTCCTTATGCCTGCAGCTCTGATCTGATAAAGCAACAATAAATATTATTATACCGTATTGACTCTAAGCATGGTTGGCCTGTGGAATTTTGTCTGATTGGAGATAGCTAGATACAAGGTCAGAACTTCCCTGTGTCATACTGTTTCCTGCAGAGTCACATATATACGGAAGAGAAATCCATGTTTTGTTCTGTTTTTTCTCTCATACAGTACATCCCTCCACCTTAATTAAAGTCATATAGTTTTCTTTTTTCTTTGTCAGACTCTTGGTCATTCTCTGCAAAGCAATCAACCTAATAAAATTTCCATCTTGGATTATAATCTACTCATTACCATTTGGAATCGATAAATTTTCATTTCTGCAACCCCAAAGCAGTGACATTTTGAAACGAACCTCTAGCTCAAGGGACAAAGCCATCCCTGCTTCTGATTTGTACCTCTGGTTTGTCTGTCCTGGTGATTGACAGTACAATCAGATCAAAGAACACACCTGTGAAAGACACTGATCTGAGCTCCATTTGCCCGGCTTCTCATGAAAATGAGATGCCAAGCTGGCTTGTTTTTTCTCTCTAAGTTTCTTGGTTGATTGGGTATTCATGTTTGCCTGTGTTTTTAAGGCCTTCATGAGACCCAGTCTTCATGTGCCATTTCATACAAGCATCAAGTTGGCCAGCCATACACATACTCTGCAAGCTCTGTTCTGCTGCTGTCTGAGGCAAGGCCAGTGACAGAGATGTGCTAGCTTTCATCCATGTGTCTGCCCACACTTCTTACCTGCCAGACCTGAGGTGATTCAGGTACACAAACTGATGAGGCATCTGCTAGCTTCCAGAATTCATTTTGCAATGTTATCCCCTGGGTGGCTGCACTTCTTCCTGAAGGAATAAAGCTAGTTTCACAGTAAGGAAGAAAGTACAATAGACCACAGACAGGATTTCTGAATGGCAGCCTGTAGTCGGTTGTTGGGGGTCAAACAACCCTTTCACAGGGGTCACCTAAGTCATCTACATATCAGATATTTACACTACAATTCAAGACAGTAGCAAACTTGTAGTTATGAAGTAGCAATGAAGATAATTTTATGGCTGAGGGTAACCACAATATGAGGAACTGTATTAAGAGGTCAGGTCACAGCATAAGAAGGCTGTGAGAACCACTGGTCTAGATGATGATAATGTAAGAGTGAGCATGGGGGATTATTCTCAGTAAGATAGTTGGCATGCAAAGCAGACACCGTGTTTGTGTTCTCCATGCAACTCACAGACTACTTTAGTAAGTACTTTATTAACAGCTTTTAAGTGACCAGGTAGACCAATAAACCCCAATTCAGAGTAAAGTTTTATCACCTATTTTATTAATAATATCAATCAGTATATCTAGTTTCCAAATAAATTAATTACAGCTGTACTGTGAAATTCTGTCCAGATTAAATGGAGGACTTGTGTTTCTCTTTTTGCTTCTTGTTTACCAGCCCTTCCAAAATTTCAATGTCAAAGTGTCAAGACTTACTTTGTGGTGATTCCAAACAAAAAATAAAAAATTCAGGTCCTCTGTATCTCATGCACTATTTTCAGCTTCATATAATATAAAAGACTAGAACTGTATAAATCCTGAGAAAAAAGGCAAATTTTGGAGAATTTCACAAAAAAAATCAACTTAGAAACAAACCATGAAATCAATATAAGCAATATGAAGTGAGTAACTGTCAGTTTTATTAAAAATGTCAATCATGTCACCTTCTACCACATCTGATCTCCTAGCTTTGCTGGATTCTCACAAATCTTTAAATAAGCCCCCCTTACTTGTGAGGACTTCAGGGATATACATTCTTTTCAACCAATGGCCCAAATTCTATTAAGACATGGCAGAAAAGAAAAAAGATCACCTGAGGAGATGAGAGAGAATACCTGCCGTTAACATGGATTTAAATGGTATGGGATAACAAATCTGTACAAGGCTGAGATGAAATCAGGATGAAGAGACTCTTCCAACAAAAGCAAGAAAAGCCTGAGATCTGGGGATTTGAAAGAAGTGCCTGGTTCATTTGTAACTTAATGACGTTGGTGTTTATTCATTTAATCAATAGTTACTTAGCACCTGCACATATCAGACACAGTTTTCCTTGGGACTTTGAAAATGGTCATAGCTCCCCCAAGAAAAACACTGAGAAGCCAGACTATAGTGACCCTGATTGTCTTGTTTTCTTTCTTCCTT
>CABHPQ010154262.1:10832-37365 GCA_902168405.1 Peromyscus aztecus | reverse complement strand
CTTTTCTTTTCTTTTCTTTTCTTTTCCTTTTTTTTTTCAAGATAGGGTCTCACTATGTAGCTATGGCTGTCCTGAGCTCAACCTGTAGACTAGGCTGACCTGGAGCCTCCCAGTGCTGGGATTAAAGGCATATATGCCTGCACCCGGAGACAATATTGTCTTCAATCCATTGCCTTTGAGTCCTGAGTAGACCTGTTACGCCCGCTTAGCTAACCATATAGGCAAGTTGAGAACCAGTTTTCTATAGCCAGCTGTAACATGGAGGTATTTTCACGTCTAATTTTGACTTAGTTCCTAGATTTAAGTGAATAATCTTGGTTTTGTTTAGAAATGGTTAAATTGAAAAATTAAACAATTACTTTCTTTTTTGTTGTTCTTTGGGTGTTTTAAATTTTATTTTATTTTAGTTTTTTTTTCTTTTTAGTTTTTTGAAACATGGTCACACATGTAGCCCAAACTGCCCTCAAATTCACTAGGAATGACCTTGAGTTCATCATCTGCCTACTCATACCCCTACTCTGAGCACCAGAATTACAGGCACGTGTTACTATGCCTTGCTGAATATTGCTGCTACTATATAGATTCATTTCCAGCCCAACTAAGTCACATCTGTATACATCATGGCCAAAGACACAAAGTTTGGGTTATGAATTATTGATGAAATAAGACATAAGGAGCTGCCCTCTTCCTGAACATGGTGAGTGTGAGTATCCCTCCATCTTCTTGCCCTTCTTGTTTGAATGCGGACTATCAGGCAGGACTGACTCTCATGTGTTCCCAAGGTGAAGTTCAGAGTGATGAGAAAATCCCAATGACAGGAACCCTTGAAAGGAGGACAAGAACCTATACAGTAACCATGGTAATGGTAGCTTTCTAGTTTTATATCTAAAACGTGATTTATTTCCCCTTTATCAGGAAAGCCATAGCACTCAAATTGTTGAAGGTAGCCAAAAATAATCAATTAATGTTTACATTACTTTGGGGTCCCTGAATTCTGAGAGTAATCTTATAAAGAAATTATAGTAGAAATTGAGGAATTTGCAAAGCTGTCTGTCACCACTTTCTTAGCAAGGATATTCTGATGGAGTCGGCTAGCCAAGTTAACCAAATCTGGAAGAACATGCCTATCTTTTCGAAAGCTGTCCTAGAAATGGCCCAACAAATGGTTCTGTTCATCTTGTAAACAATTCAGAGCGCCTCCCCCACCTCTCTGGCCTCTTCCACCTCCTCCCCCGTCTCTAATGGTCACTGTAAAAAAGAAGCAGATGGGCTCTGTGACCGTTATTAACAGTGGTAAGTTATTATGGCTTACTCCTTCCAAGAGACAGGATGTGGTTAGAGCCTTGCTTTAAAAGCCACTGGTTAATAACATAACCAGTATCCTTGTCTTTCCTGGGTTATATTACTGCAACATGTCTTAGAAGTTCACTGGGAAGACATTTATATTAATCTATGTTATTTTAGCCAGCAAACTTTGTAAATTGTATGTCCTGGCCCTACATACCAAAGCAATGAATATGTTTCTTGTCCTTGAGGAATTCATGATCCAACAAGGGTCAGCATTTAGTTTGTAAGTTATTGCAAGTCAGCATAAGAAGTCATGAACTGAAGCTGGGGTATGGCTCAGTCTGCATTAGGACAAATCATAAGCATAAGACATGGGTTTAATATCCAGAACCCACATAAAAATATCCAGGTGTGCTGTAATCCCAGCACTGGGGAGGCAGAGATAGGTGGTTATTGGGTTTCTCTGACCAGTCAGCCTAGCTTACTTGACCAGACCACTTACAGACCAGTGAGTAACTGTCTCCAAAAACAAGATGGGTGACTCCTGAGAAATGACACGTACCCTCCAAATGCACCTGTGTAAAGATATGCCCTCACACATATGAACACACATACAGCCCACACTACATACATACATATATACATCATGACCTATTGACAGAATTCTGGACAACATAAATTGAGATTGCCCTAGCAAATTAAGAGCTCTTCAAAGTCATTAGTACCAATTGACTTAAGATAAATAAAACAATTTCTAGTCTAATAGAACAAATGCTGACAGTTATTTCAAATCATTAGGGCTTGGCTTTCCTAGCTTTTATGTTTCAGGAGTACCTCGAACTGGGTTCATCCATGTTTCCATTATAGTTCTCAGAAATTCTGAAAAACAAACTTGCACATTGTTGTTAGATGGCATCATTCAAGAACATAGGCACATGTAGATTTGTTTTGAAGGACCCAAAAGTCTACTTCAGATTGTTAATGCTGCCTATGTATCAACACCATGGCCATATGCTGTCATGTGCATCATAGGGTAAATGTGACATCCTGAAGATTCCATATGCCTCTAGGGTTCTTCTCATTTGGAAGGACTGTGTAAGCCTTTTACTCTATTGACAAGAAAAATGGAGGCAGAGAGATGCCTAAGGTTGTATGGTAAAGATACGCCAGAGGTGGGACTTGAATTTGATGCATTTGGCTCTGAAGTCTACTATTTGATTTGCATACATAAGGCCTGCACTGGACACCAGGACCCCTTGGTGCATATTAGACAAAGGTCCTCTCTTTGGATGGCCAGATTAGGAAAATACACCCCACTAGGAGGATGCGACCTTTTGCCTTTTCTCTGTAAATGATCCCTTGTCTGGGACCTCTAAGCCGTGCACAGAATGTACAATGCTCCATGGGAATCCCTGTTTTCATTGAACTCTGCTGTTTAATGAATACCTTTACAAATTTCAAGTAATGTTCACTTGTGCATTCGGAGGCGTATATTTGTCTTCACTATGTGAAGTGAACATTTTCTCTATCTCCCTTACAAAAGGGAGGCCTAAGAATCAAATGGGTTTGGGTTTGGGTTATAGAATAAATTCACTGTAATGCCCAAGTAAGACCTAGTGGAGAGAAGCCTGGTGAGCCCCTTGTGAGCGGAATCCGAGGCCTGTAGAATCAGGTGAATTGCCTTTTAGTCTCCATGCTTTCTAAGTATAGGAGTTGGGATCTAATCCTGGTCTTACTGGCTCCAAATCTGTGCTCCTTGTCTGTTGACTTTATCTCTATTTAAACAGACCTAATTGTGAGGTATAGACACATTATTCATACCAGACAATTGGAGTTTAGGATAAGCATTGTTTGGATGGAGAAACTGCCCCAGATAACACTGCCTAGCTTGTTAATAGCTGATGGCTTGTGATGCTTAGTGCTGACTGTCAACTTGACAAGTCTCTGAGCCTATGTGAGAGGGTTATCTTGGTTAGGATAAGGGAGTTGGGAAGACCCACTTTAACTGCAGATAGCACCTGTCCATGGGCTAGGGTCTTGAACTGAGTAATAAGGAGAAAGTAGATAGAGCACCTGCACCCGTAGCCCTTTGCTTCTTGCCTGAAGTTGCAGTGTGCTTAGCTGCCTCACATTCCTGCTGCCACATGGTCCCCACTGTGAAAGACTACACCATCTCAGTGTGAGCCAAAATCAGCCCTTCCTTCCTTCCTTCCTTCCTTCCTTCCTTCCTTCCTTCCTTCCTTCCTTCCTTCCGTTGCTTGTTGTTGGATATTTGATCATAGCAACAAGAAAGCAATGAACACAGAGCCCAAGGAAGTGAGACCATCCACAGGAAGAAGGCTTTCCTTGACTAACAGAGCAGCTGCAGTGCTGAGCAGTCACTGAGGTGATACATGAGGAACAGAGCTGAAAGTCAAGCCCCTGACCATCTAGAGGATCGTAGTCTCATTAGTGAGATACACAAAGTAATAATGTGAAAACAGCAGCTAGTCGTTTTGAAGGCCATCTTCAGTAGACACTCATTTACCAAATGGGTAACAGTAGGAACATTCTCAGATTGGAAAAGTCTACCCCATGCTCTTTGTGGACATTGGTCCCTGAAAGCAGAGCCTGAGACAAGGATTTAGTACAGGCAGTATGTTGGGCCAGGGTAGTTCCTGAAAGACAGAAGAAAGAAAATCCAATATAAAGAAAATTAACAAGGGTATGGATAAAGTGAACTAAACTGGTGCACCCCCCCCCAAAAAAAAAGCCTACCAAAACTTTTCCAAAATGTTTAGTTTGCAGATGGCAGGTGGAGATGTGCTCACCAGGTCTTGTCTCCTGTTCGTTGAGAATTGTGTATAGGGAAAAATCACTCCTTCACATGTCTGGGCTTAGCAGATGTTTGTAGGTCATGAGAGCCTAGAGTGAAGAATGAGGGCCACATGGCTTGGGCTTGAAGTAGGATTCAGAGTGTCCTGAGATGCCCCTGAAATGAGATGTGACTTGACAGAATGTGATGTTGAGTCAGCAGGGCATGGGCCACAACCCTCTTTCAGGCCTCTCTGCCCCTGGCAGCCCTGGACAACTGTTCTTACAGCTGCAAACAGAGAAGCCATCCAGGCAGGCATTGAAGTGAGACACTAGGGGACCAAAGGGACCATTGGTCACTTAAACCCTCAGAGCTGTCGCCCCTAAATGGAAATAGTAATACTACCTGCCTCTTAGGCTGTTGCGTAGCATACAGTAAGTAGGTGTTCAACTTGTTGGAAAACAGACCCCAGAAAAGGTTATACTGATTGAACAGAGGAGCTGTTTTTAAGTGTATTTTTCTTTCAGTTATCTATTTATCTATTACCTGACTCTGATGTAGCCCAAGGTGATCTTGGACTCACTATGTAGCCATGGGTCACTGGAATTCCTGATCCTCCTCCTTCTACCTCCCAAATGCCAGGATTAGAAATGTGCATCATTGTTAGAACACGATCAAAAGAATGATGCATGGTGAGCAATGCCCTTTTCCCTGATGCTTCTCTCATGGTTCCCCAGTTGTTCACAAGGCATCATTCATTTGACTGTGTTGGAACATGCCATATCTGGCTTCTCTTTATTTTTATTAGTTTATATTTTTTAACTTTTTAATTAATCTAGGTTGTTGTTTCCTTGTTTGTTTCTCTTAATCCTCTTCTCCAGCCTCCTTGGTGCTGGGATTAAAAGTGTGTACCACCCCACACACCTGTTTCCATTTTAAAAAATTCCACTAAATGGTTAAGGTTAGTTAAGCTCTCCTGAAGTATCCTTGATTGATGCGACAATTTGATATGTGGTTAGAATGAAGTTCAGTTCTTCTATTGAAAACAAATGGATTATACTTGTAACCCCAGCATTGTTGCTGGGAGCAGGGTGAAGACAGACAGATACACAGAGCTCAAGCTTGCTGGCCAGCCAGCCTAGCCCCATCTGTGAGCTTCTGATTCAGTCAGGCCTGTCTCAGAACAAGGCAGGGGAAGTGATAGAACACAGCAGACATCCTGCTCTGGCCTCACGTGCATACGTCTGCAGAGTCACATATATGCACCATAAGCTACATCCATACCCACATGAAGGAAGGAAGAGCCACATACTACACAGAAAACCACATGAAGGAAGGAGGGAAGCAAGGAAGAAATGAAGGCACAGGGAGGAAGGAAGGAAAGATGGAAGGAAGGCACACATGTATGTACATTAAAAGGAAAATGCTGAATCCCACCAATAAGGAGTCTAAAACTCCATACTCTGTCCAAAAAACTGAGCCCAGAAGGGTTGTTGCCATGTTCTCTGCAGTAAAGCTCATAAACATGAATTTGCGTTTTGTTCCTCCAACCCACTTCTAAAAGTCAGGATAGCTTTGTACATCTTATTTTTAAGATGATAAAAATTGTTGGGTTATTTTTGAGTAACTGCTATATATAAGTCCATTTGCTTATTTATAGAAACAGGAAGGGTACAGAAACAAAAAATACATATATGATACATTTATCATCTTTAAAAAAAAGTCATTCTTAGCAATGCATGTTGAAATATGCCTTTAATCATGGACCTCGAAACATTGAGATGAGGGGAATCACTAGTTTGAGATTAGCCTGGACTAAAGTTCAGGACCAATCTTTGACACCTACCCCATACCTCTCCACCCCATAAAAATAAGGGGGGGGGAGGTCACTCATGTTATATGAGCTGAACGAGAGTGGTTGAACTTTCAGAGCTGATGGGGATCTAAGGAGCCCTTGGTCCCATTTTTACCTACTGAAGGCCAAAAGAAACTGAGTAAGAGGGAACTCACCTGGGGCTCCTTGACAAATAATGAGCTGCAATGAGTATGTTGAAGAAGTACATGAATAGAAGTAAACATCACTAGTCACTACTCACCAATCAAAGCGCTACACTCTGCCTCATAGATGTGGATGGGACTTGCATGATTGAGAGTTGCACGGAGTACCCAATCTCCTTGAATGCCTTTCTTGCCTGCCATAAACCATACAACCAATAGTCATATGCCAGTGTGGCCCCTTCCCTCTGACTCTGAACTGGCCCTCTGACTCACTTTAATAATTATGATTTGATAGATGTTGTATGACTCTCAAGGTTGGTGAAGAACTTTGAGACTCCCCCTTGGGTTTCTGGGAATGCTTAGTCTGAGAACACCGTCTCTAGGTATCTAGGTGGCATATAGCCAGACGCTCATATCACACAGAGCAGTCTCGTGTTTTCCTGAGGCTACCAGCTCCAGCTGATTTTCCAACTGACAGGCAGCATCAACTGCCAACTGAGAGAGTGAGCCTGCTTGGATGTTCATCCAGCATGTCCACCCAAGGCTTGACTAAGGCTCCAAAACTCAGCCCTGGTAACTTTCTGGCCACCAGTAATACACCAGAGTTCCCAAATGCAAACTGTCCCTTTGTGCTCAATGAATCCACAGAACCATAATTGTTTTGTGAAGCTATTATGTTTGAGACTCTTAGTTACAAAGCGAGCTGGCAGAAAACTTGGTAACTGACATCAATTCAATTCAACTCTCTAATAGATATCAGCAAAGGTTTAATATTGCACAAATATCATGTTATAGCTTGATACTTCAAATATTTAATTTTTAATTATTTTACCTTTTACTAACTATAAAGAAGGTTTTTTCCTCTTTCACGTAGTTCTGTGGAGTAATATTGGTGCTTCTTGTTGGTGAAATTCTTATATTATTGTGCCAGGGACTCTCCAAGATGCTCGTGAAACCTAGAAAAACCTTCTTTGGAACATTTTTACATGCATGATGTGAAATTTTGTAGGATTATAAATGAAACTAGTCATATGAGGATATACTTTTCAAACAACCATAGAAGGGAAGTCTGTGGCATAGTAATGTATGTACATCTTATTATTACAATAAATGATAACACTGATGGATGTAATTACTACCATCACTGAAGTACTAGCAATGATAGCACTTTTCTAATATTTTATCACAAACATTTTTAAATATGCAATAAAGTTAATAGAGTTTTATGGAGCATCGCCATGTGCTCAAGCCCTCTGTTCTCCTGTGAAGGCTTACTGTGCTTGTTCTTGATGTATCTGGTCCAAATCTTATTGAGCAATTTTTTGGGCTTTTCTGCTTCTCAACTTAAACCCTAAACAGTTGTGTATGTCATTAACTAGAGATATCTCTAATTTCATTATTTCTGAGGAAAATCTATAGTTAAAATACCTTTAATTGCTCATTCTTTGCTATAGGAAGTATTGGTGTGCTAAGGCTTGCTATTAATATTCATAATTGAAAATAGTAATGAATTTCAGTAAGAAGTTTACTGAGAATAAAGACATGATTTTTTTTTTTTTGCATTTGAGCTCATAAACTTAAGCTGTATTCTCCTTGGAATCTGAGAGCCCCACTTTGTGGAAACCCAATATATGAGCTATGTAGAAAACCCATGGATAGGTTAAAATGTAAGTCAAGTATATACTGCAGGTATACTTAAACAGTCACATTAAAAAAACAAGTAAGTACAACATTTTTTATCTATTGGATTTTGACATGAAATTAAATGATAAAGAAAGAAACCAAGACGAAGAAAACTTTGAATATTCCCAAATTATGGAAGGAAAAAGACTTGGCAGTATGTGAGTGTGCTGGGGGTGTGAGACCATCAAACCTGGGGAGGCTTGAAGCAACAGAAATTGATTGTGCCGCCATCCTGGAGACTAGAGGCTTGCAAATCAAGGGCCCTGCTCCAGCTAGTGAGTCCACAGAACTGCCCCCACTTTCCTACCCAGCCCCTGGGGGTTGGAACAATTCCCAGCTTTCTTGGGGCTTTCTGTGTAGCCCTGCTGAAGTCATGGGCTTGTCTTTATGCTGGGGTATCCACAGTATTGTCCTTCTGATTCTATGCCCAGTGTCCTGTTTTATAAGTGAACAGTCACATAGGACCAAGGCCATAAGAGGTAAAGCAATAGCTGAAATCAAGTGTGTCTGGAGCCCCACGGTCTGGTCTTTTATAGAAAACAACTTCTCCCAGAATATTAAGCTTGTGTTGATGTCCCTTCATGGCTTTTTGAAATTTTTAAATATAAGAATCCAATCCAAATCTAAATAAGTAATGCCTGACATTCATATTTTAACAAAAACATCAGACTTCAAGTTGCTTTATGCATTTTCAATTATATTATAGTGCAAAATTGTTTAACCAAAAATTGTATTTAAAGAATTGTTGAAATTGTATAACAGAACTGTATCCAATTAGTCAGCTATGGTTATTGAGCAGCCTGAAGTGGTTATATTCCCCAAAGAGAAAGGGTAGTCAGCATGAGCCATGTCCTCAGGAACTTATAACAAAACTGGGCAGTGAGATCTACACATACAAATGCACCCAGCCACACACACACCTCACACACACCCCACACAAACACTATATACACACCTCACCACATACACACACATGTCACACCACACACACTCATTACTGCCCCCCACACCCAACCCTACAACACCCCTTACACACCACCACCACACCCACCCACCACCACACCCCACCCACACTCACCATATATACACACCTCACCACATACACATACAAGCTACAAACCAAACAAACGCACACCACACATACTCACATGTACACGTGTATGTGTACTCACTCTCCCACACACACTCACCACATACATACATACATACACATCACACCACACATACTCATTACTACCCCCTTCACCCAACCCTATACACCCCCTACACACCACACCACACACACACACACACACACACACACACACACACACACACACACTACAAAACAAGACATGTGGATTCAATCCAATTCCTAATTTAAAAAAATATTATTTTATGTCTACTCCTATCTATGTCTGTTTTATTTTCTCTTCTAATTTTGAACTGACATAAATCCTGTCAATATCTCTGTTAGATTGTAATGTAATGGTTTTCCTCTT
Source organism: Peromyscus aztecus (assembly GCA_902168405.1). Classification (NCBI taxonomy): domain Eukaryota; kingdom Metazoa; phylum Chordata; class Mammalia; order Rodentia; family Cricetidae; genus Peromyscus; species Peromyscus aztecus. The sequence goes on along the minus strand of CABHPQ010154262.1, from coordinate 28,122 downwards.
TTAAAATAAAATCTGATTAATACTGCATGTACCAAAAAATCCGCAATCATTTGAAAATCAACCTCATGAGGTTATTAGAGTACTCTTATACAAAACACTCCACACAGAAAATATTTTCAATATATGTTAACTGTTACTCTTTTTATAGATATTAAGTGCATACCAAAGTCATCAGAGATGTTGACAGTGTTCATATGTATACAGGAAACTCTGTGATCCCTCTTTGTTTTATGCTTAATAAAAAAATTATCCTGAAAGATCTCTTATAAGGAACCCTAAAACATCATATTAAAATTAAGAACAGTAATTCCTATTAATTCTTAGAAATACTAGAACAGCATTGCTCTTTAGATATGAGAGTATGTGTGTATGTGTGTGTGTGTGTGTGTGTGTGTGTGTGTGTGTGTGTGTATGTGTGTGTAGCAGGAACTTCTTTAGAGTACACTGAGAGATGTAAGAGACTCAAATTCATATGTCATTTGATTTCAGACAGGAGTGTAGAATACATTGTGCTGGTCCATTAAGTCATTATTGAGAGCTAGTTAAATCTTAATTTCCTACTCTCTAAAGTGGTGATGTCAATATCAATTGCTTGGGTATGAATATATGCGAATTCATTTGTACATGCCTGGTATATAACAGATGCTCAAGAAAAGGGGCCCTTCCAGGTGTGAAGGTGTATAGCAGGTAGTCCCAGCATTTGGGTAGCTGAAATAGGACCAGGAACTTATGCACAGCCTTGGCTACATATTGAGGTCTAAGCAGGCCTAGGCTACATGAGACCCCATCTCAAAAAATGTAGGATAAAAAGAAAAAAAAGGAAGGAAATGGATGGAAAGGAAGAAGGAAAGAACAAAGGGGGAAAGGAAGTAGAGAGGAAAGAAAACAGGCTCCAAGTTCACAGTCCCCTCTGTCATTTCCCATGACCTCAGTTTGTACACCACAGTAGCCGTTCTGATAAAAAAAAAAAAAATGTTAATGACACCAGAACCCACCATGCATTTGCTCCATAGTGATTTTACTTCCAATCCAAGAGGCCGTTAGAATTAGGAAGGAGAATAAAATGGAAACTGAAATAGTCCTGTCCACCTATGCTTTGTGGCTTTGTGGCTTCCTTTCACCAGGTTTTCTCCTGTCGACACAGCCCCTTCTGTCTGGCTTCAGCGGAGTGCTGAGAGGGAGAGAAGGCTGTGTGGTGTTGCAGAGAGAGCAGCCCCACGCTGCCTGTATAATCCGATTTCATCAACTCACACTAATCACTACTGATAGTAGCAAAATTTAGCCTGGATCTGCTTAGTTAATCTGGACTGACAGGGGGCAGAGGAAAGGGACACAAGGACACAGGAATAGAGGGACAGGAGCTAACACTCACTTCTTGCCTGACTCCTGTATCTAGAGCTTCTAATTTGAGCTCCTTGGGGATTTTCTTTCTTACCTTATAAACAAATCCACACCTGGTTGTCTGGATACCAACCTTTTCCAGAGCGGCTCCATCAACAACAGGTACCCTGCTGGGTCTAGGGGAAGTGAGGACAGCGACGCCTACCTCCTGAGGCTGCACAGAAGGCCCTTCCAGGTGCGTTGGAACTGAGACGGTGTATTATTTATTGAAACCGAACCCTCCTTTCTCTTCACCTCCGGGCAGCCCTGGAGTCTGGTGCTCCTAACATGGAGCCACCGGCGGCTGAGCTGCAAGGACCGGTGGATGTCCCTTGCTTTTGTTCTTGTTCTGGTCAGTAATCGCAAACTAATGCCACCCAGCTCTTTAAGCAAATCTTGGAGAGTAACCGGAAATGACAGTCGAGCATCTGATAGACGGACCCCTCTCTCATTTGGGGCTGCTCCACAAGGATTCGAGTTTTCTTTAAGAGATTTCTCCACTCTGGTGCATATACGAATGAAACTCAGATGGCAGCAGTGCCCTCTTTGCACTGCGTGACTAGAGTGACGGCCTGACTGTGATGTGCGCCTTCCCAGGCTTTGTCTCCAGCAGGAAAATGGGGTATCAGAAAATGGCCTTTCCTGTTACTTATGACATCTGTCTCTGGCAAACCAGGGGACTCTTTGCATTTGGGTAACAGAGACATTTGGAATATACGCCACTTGATTTTCCATGTTGGTGAAACTGCTGTTGGTCACCTCAACTGTCCTGCATGTTGCCATGCTAAAAACACCTAAGGGTAAAAATGTCTCCTGGGTAAGTAGATGATGCTTTGCTATCTCTTACTATATTTTAAGCACCAGCACAGAATGTGAGCACACAACGACATTTAGTGGCTTCGTGGTGGTAGGAGTGTTTGGAAAGACTCGGGAGCATTTGCTTTAGGAAACGGTATAAATATGGGCTGGCAAGCCTCTGCCAACTATCGCGGCATGCTTGCTAAAATATGAACCGGAAGACACAAGAGATTTGCAGTGTTTTTGACATTTTTGAGTTGCTTTATCTTAGTGTATACAGGCAGAATTTAAAACGCATTCATCGAAAGTTAAGCCTATGATTTTAAAATGTTTTCAGCTCCAAGGCCTGATAGTATAGCTTTTGAGTGGGGCCAGGGGTATAGGAGATGTTAGGAGTGGGTTGTGGGTTTCATTCTCTGAGATTATTTTCAATACATTCTGTTCCTTTTTTCATAAAAATATGCTAACAAACAATATTTCTTAATTTTGTATGCCTAAGTAATTCTCATCGGTGAATAACAAGTATGTCTAGTGAACATTGAACATTTCAGGAATGGCTGGCATGCAAAGCCTAATCAAATTTGACTGTGGGATATTGTCTTAAGGTAGTTTCTTACCAAAGACAGAAAATAAGTCAGATTGAGCTCAGAGTAATGAGTCCCACCTGTAGACTTGAAAAAGAAAAATGGCCCGTGTAGCTGCCAGGTTTAGTGAGCTCAAGACATGAATGTTGACTGGGAATGCATGCTTTCCTGCTTTCTAGATAAAGTTGTGTGTCCAGGGCCAGCTTCATAGCTTGTCATCACACAAGTGTGGCCACACTCAATGGGCAGTTTGTATGAAGTTGGCTACAGTTTTCTTAAGGTAACTCAGGAAACATAAACAACTCCATTCAAAACACAAGTTTACCATATCAGCTGAGATTCACCAGCTATTCTTAAGGTATATGAAACTACCACTTTTAGAAAAACAACGGTTTTCCTGAAAGTGGTAGTTGTGGCTCTTGCGTGTTGTGGAAAATGTGGATTGTTTTCCACTTTTCCTTGATTTTGAGACATAGTCTCACTTTGTCAACCAGGTTGGCATCAAGCATAACAATCCCCTTTCCTCAGACACCCAAGTACTGAGTGTACGTAGGAATAATACCATGCCTGGCCCAGTTATTCTTCATAATACTTACCTAAAGAGACATATCTTAATTTAAAACACGATTCTCATGATTATTTCAGACAAACTAACAAAACATTTGATATTATTCGTGCTAAAACCTGGTACTTTTGATAGTATTGCTGTTTCAATCCTTCTATCATAGCTAAGGGCTGAGACTCAAAGTCCCTCTGTCCAAGTGATGGATTTGTTTGTGTTCCCGCATAGATGACCTCGAGTCTAATTCTCATGATCACATGAGCTTCAGCACCTTCCCCTGTGCATAGACACTCACTAAGAAAGGGGGAGTTTCCAAAGAAGATCTCCCCTTCATCTGATTAATCTTCCTAAAAGATTAATTCTCCCAGAGCTGCAGCTCCATAATGGAGAGTTTCTCCCACGAGGACAGAACTTGAAACATTTTATAGGCTTTGACTGTCCTTGGTTTTGCTTTACTTCAGCTCAGTTATCCTGATATCTGTTGAAAAGTTCAAGTCATTCACTAATGATTCAGAACCACTTATTCCAAGTAGTGTAAAATACTCCCAGCAGGGGAGGTCAACACGCCAGTCTCCCGCTCCCGCCTTGCTACAAATAGCAAATTTGAAATTATGTGTTACATAGGGGGCAGGAGAGGTGCCTTAGAGGGTAAGCACTTGCTACACAAACATGAAGACTGGAGTTTGAATTCCCAAGCACCCACGTAAAATGTAGGGCGCAGTGCCCCTTGCCTTACTCCAGCGCCGGAGGGGTGGAGCCAGGAGGATCTCTGGGGCTTGCTTGCCAGCCAGTGGGCTCTTGTATTAATCAGTGAGCTCTATGTTCAGTGAAAGACCTGTCTCCCAAAGGTGAAGAGCGATCGAGGAAGATGCCAGTGTCAACTTCTGACCACTGCATATGTGCACACACGTGTTCATGCACCTGTATCTACAAGTGTGTACACAGATGAATACATACAAAAAAATTAATACACACACAAAAAGTAATAAATTTATTTGTTAAAAGTAAAGCTTATGAGTTTAATTACTGTTGCTTTCCAAAGAAGACAGCAATAAGTTGGTTGTTGTGTGCTGATTGTGTAATGAACCCATAATTCCTGTTACTATTATAAAATTCCTTATTGTGAATATTTATGTACAGAGATGCTCCCAAATGTTGACCACTTGAGATGATTGCTCTGCACTAGTTGTGATTGTTTGGAGTTCTGAACGCTTTTCCAAGTTGTTTAACTGTGTGGACTGGAAGGTATCCAGTACTTCCGCTTGGTCATTGGCCAGTTCCCACTAGACTTCAGTTGTGGAAGCCAGTACAATGACAACTCTCGTGCCCCTAACCATGAACTGGATGTCAAAGTGGTGGGAACAGGGCTGGCTCTCTTTGTCTCTGCAGAGCACTGTGACCCTGAGGTAAACAGGCAAGTCTTAGTACACAAGTACCTGGAGGGATGCCACCTTCTCTTTCCTTGTGTATTCCTATGTCAGAAACTGGTTATGCTCTCCCTGACACCTGCCCTGTCTGTCAAATGACAAAGAAGCAGAAGTTATGGTTTGTGCTCCTAGATGAGGGAAGGATTGTCAAGTCATTCTGGCATGGAAATTCCACAACCATTCCCCAAAATGTGCATTGAATGCCTTCCCCATGATATTGTAGGTCTAGAGAAAATAGCAGTCAACAGATACTTGGAAATATAAGACCTTGTAAAGCTTCCATTGCAGTTAGGGGAGACACAAAGAGAAAAATCCATGAGTAGTATATGAGAGATGCAGAGTAAAATCCAACGATGAAGTGTTGGAGAATGCCAGGCACTGAGGAGGGACTGAAAACTGGGTCAAATTTATCTGAACAGAGACATGAAGAAAGGAAAAGAACAAAAGAAATGCTTACGTGCAAAGGTCCTGAGGCAGGAGCATGCTTGGGGTGTGTGAGGAATGGCAATATGACCAGTATGGATGGGCTGAAGTGGCCGTCTTGTGTGGACAGTCAGCTCATCTCCAGGAAGTTGGCTCCATGGTCCTTAGAGTTGACTGCTGTGTATAAAGTAGTATATTTGCTTATCTGCTGCAGATCCTCCTCACATACTTAAATTATCTCTGGATTGCTTATCATACACAATCCAATGTAAATATTTTGTAAATAGTTTCTATTATGTATTGTTATAGGAATAAAGGCAAGAAAAGGTCTGTAGATGTTCAGCACATATAGGAGTTCGTTATTTTTGATCTGTGGTTGAATCCACAGATGTAGAAAGAGGAGATAAGGCAGAGTGATTGTACTGATAGATCCAGTAGATTCCCCCTTTGGATTCGAAGACAGGTGTGTATCTCTCTGTTCAATCCCCACAGACTCCTTTCATATGGAGATATCATAGTTGGGTAGATAAGAGCACTTGACAAATTAAATTACAGATGATAAGAAGGAAGGAAATGGGGGGAGCGCAGGGGAGAATGGAATGATGGGTCCTTCTAGAGACTGGGCATCATGGTGTGTCATTGCTTTGCAGCTGGTGATGGCTTTTAAGAGATGAGATATTGATAATTTTTAATATTTCAAATCAAAATAATGGTCTTTTGTGTGTAATAGAAATTAGAAGAAAAGTCAATGTAATATTAAAGATAATTAAGATGGTAGGGGTAAATGTCTATGTTGATGGAAACAACTTTTCCAATAACTGCTTAGGATATAGTTAAGTATACCAACAGTCATCATATGTCCTCTGCTTTTTGACCTATGATCTTACTGACACTTGCTCAGGGCAGCTATATAGAACAGTTGAAAATGTGGCTTCGACTTCATACCAGACTGACCTACTTTGTGGAAACACAAAAGTAATGGAACTGCTCAGTGTCCTGACTGTGCCACCTATCTACTGTTCTTGAACTTCTCAAGAGCTGAACTCAGACATACCAAACTTCCCAGTATTCCAAATAGATGGTCAGTCTTACATATAATTTTGTAAGTACATAGTGTGTCATCTGCTGGTGTTTCCTTTTTATTATAAACCACATGAAGTTAATATAGTTTATTTAAGAAAATGAAGGGTAATCATCAAGAACACAAATGAGCATGTTTACCATAGCAAAGAGACTAAGTAGGGACTCAGAACCTTGGGACTGTTTTTCTGTTCTTAATAAAGATACTAACAGAGGATATTATCAACACACACCTGCTTTCGTAAAACATGTGCTACTAAAAGCTGGCTAGAAGCCTAATGTGATTATTAAGCATACAGCCCATAGGCTGGAACACTGGCGCTTTCCTTATGTAGAAACTGTACTCAGGGACCAGTATCCCCAGCCTTTCTTGGTCATTTGAATTCATGCACACATTTCAGCCTGAACAACTCACAGATTGTGAAGGATCACTATCTTCTGAGTTTGTGTTTTTATTCTAACCCCTGTGATCACTAGGCCTATCTTGACAAATTTCAAACCGAATGGCTTGAAGTCATGACTTACTTGGTCAGAGCTTGCCTCTTGGTTTTGCTTCATTTCATATGCATATTTCACTGCACATGTACTCTCCTGGATTTTCAGACAATAACAGTTTTGGAAACTATGCAAAGGCAAATTTTTACCTCTTGTGCTGTGAACATTGTCATAAAAAATATATCCCTATTGTTGGAGCTGGAGATAGTTAAGAGCACTAATTGTTCTAGAGCACCAAAATTCAATTCCCAGTTCCTATGCAGTAGCTTACAATCATCTGTAACTCCAGTTCCAGGGGATTCAACATCTCTTCTTGCTTCTGTGGGCACTAGACTTGCACATAGTACCTAGACATAAACGCCAGCAAAGCACCCTGTAAGTTCAAGGCTGACCAGGGCTATACAAACAGACCCTGTAGAAAAACAAAACAACAAAAGGTTGACTTAGAAGTAAACCTTCTTCAGACATACATGCAACATTGAACTTTTCCAAACCTCACTTATAACAAATGAACTCATAGTGAGTCTGGGGACAGACTGGAGACAGACACAGCCACTAACCTTCTTCCAGACACTCACACATGGAGGCATTTTCTTCTTTCTCCAATAAAGATTTGTTTTGGTCTAGGTAGACTGTTTCTAGTCTTGGAAACCTGAGAGGTTGCACACCAGGTTGGCGTTAGTGGACATGAATATGTAACATTGTATTGGGCCAGCGAGAAATCATTAAGCCTGTACTTGTTTTCAGCCTGCCACTATTAGTTTTTGTTATTTATTATTCAAATTTGTATGTTTTCAAAACACTCATAGTTCAAACTCACAGAGTTCTTAGACTTTTAAAGGAAATAAGTTGCCCCGTGTCTCAGAACAAACTTCTTTCCCACCTTGGTCGTGGTGGTGTTCTTCTAACCTACACTCAAGTCCAAAGCATCGCTGACAGTGTGCTTCAGCGGGAAAATGTCTGCTTCAGAGACCGACCCTAGTTCTAATCCTCATTTACCACCAGCTACGTGATAAACTTGGAAAACTATTAACCATTTGAATTTTAGTGTATTCATCCGTCAATGAGGGCAATAAACTTGTCCTGGAGGAGTATTTTTATAGGTCCCATATAGAAGTTCCTTACAATACCGTCAGCACGTGCAAAGGACAACCTGCTTCTCTCTGCTTACTTCTCCAATTCTCCTGCTGTGACCCTCACTTAGGATTTTTATTGTCTCTGATGTACCAGGCTGTACACCAACCAGCCTCTGAATGTACTGCTGACTTCCAACCCTTCTCCTTTCCCACCCATTCCAAATGCTCCTTCTATCTAGTAAGCTTCATTAAGGCTAGATCCTCATCAGTTTCTAGGTAGATTAAACCCCTCTCAGATTTCCTCACTGTCTCCAGATATGATTAAATATTTACAATCCACCTTAACTGCCTGCAAAGGACAGAAGGGTGAAGCATCCAAGACAGAGGCCAGCTGTTCCCAGGGCCCCTCTGCTTATCAACTTTCACTCCAGCCCCCCAGGTTTGAGCTTGGTGTTCTTTTCTTGTTATGATACCAGACACGAGGCAGCTGAAGGGAGAAAAGGCCCATGGTTTGATGGTATGGCAATCATGGCAGGGAAAGCATGCTGTCAGGACTTTGAAGAGGCTGGTCACGCAGAAGTGAAGACAACGGAAGTGATAGAAGACTATGAAACCTCAAAACGTAGTACTAGTTCCCTGCTTCCGACAGCTCAGCTTCACCTCCTAGAGGTTCAGTTAGTGCCCCCAAACAGTTCTACCACCTGGGGACCAAGGATTCAGACACATGTACCTTTAGGAGACATTTCACCATGTTCAAATCATAATAGAGCCCAGATGTTTCAATTAGAAAAGCTTCCAGCCTGTCAGCGTCTCTGGCCTCCAGGAATCTGCAGTGATATCTCTAGCTCTTGTGTCTGAGAATAAGGACAGAAACGAAAGTGCCTTGGAGCAACACTGTCATTCTGTGAAAATGCTTCACACTGGGATGTTAATAGTCTCCCTCTGGGACCAGTAGCTCTGCCTAGGAGTTCACCTTAGCTGGCACATTCACGTTTTGGGACCCAGGAATGGTGAGAACAATTGTGACTTATTTCCTCCATTTGAGAGAGAGTGCAATTTGCATCATGTTCACAGATCACAACCCGTTCAACATGATCTGGGACAGTGCTTAGTGTGGGAATTTTGTGCCTACCTACTTATGGGTTGATGTAGGCAGACTATGAGTGACAGTCTTGGTGGCTAGCTGCCTAAGACAACCAAGTTAGCAGAGAGAAGATGCCACATTCTGCTGTGGGAGATGGCATATCTATGCCATATATGTGGAAGAAAAGCTGGTATGACAGCCCTTCTTTAGAAGTGAAACACAAAACTGAGGTAGAAAGGATGAAGTGGTTACTGCCACCTGAGGAAGTGGCTCTAGGTGATCCCACTGAGCTCTCAGCTGGAGATAGGTTCAGGGCTGCCACTTCCCTCTGGAGAAAATGGTAGAGAGATCCCATTGTAAGAGATGGCTAAATTAGTTAGGAATACATTTTTTAAAAATTTTCCAGGGATATATTAAAACCAGGGTAGTGTGTAGGAATGCAGCTCAATGGTACAATGCCTCTTCAGTATGTGTGAGGGTCTGGGTTTCAAATCAGAGAGTGGGGGGGTGGGGAGAAAAGAAGAAATGCTGGGTCTGGGAAGAAAGAGCTTCCTCTGGAGAAACCTCTGCTGCAAGTACTCTACAATCGGAAGGGGAGTCATGGATCAGCCTGTGGAGGTCATTGGATTAGACTATGGAGCATTCACTTTGCTGGCTCTGGGTGAACGGACCTCTTCAAGGCTCGCTTTCTTTCCATGCCTAATGGAGACCATTCTACCCAGTTTGCTGATGATTGTGAACATCAGTCACAAGAATGCAAAGAGAATTAAAGATGAAACAAGCAGGATTGTCCTGGCCGTGCTGCTCACATGCCCCTTTGCTACAGTCTGGACGTCCAAGGCCAGCCATTTGAGAATTTCTACAGTTCAGCGTCAGCCTACACCTCCAACTCTGCTACCTGTCACTTCCCTGAAGAAAACCTCAGCCTTTCTGAAGCACGCTGTTGATCCTCATATCTACCTCTGCTCCCTCTCCTTGGCTACCAAGTTTACCCCTGCCCCTCTCAGACTTCATTGCTGCTCTTTCTCCTAAGCCAAGATCAAAGCTGAATATTATTGGCAAAGATGATGGGAAAGGAAGGAGATTATTGGAGTTACCCCTTTCCTGTGTATAGCTGTAGCCATGGCATAAAAGTAAATTCACATTTAAACTGCTAGAAATAGCAAAACATGTTATGGTGTATGCAACCATACTAGGTGTTTTCCTTGCCTTTGAAAGTTAGCATGTGTAATGCAAGCAAAAAACAAAGGTGCAATAACTTGGGGGAATAAACGAATAGAACATTCAACGTTTCTGGGGGAAAGATGGAATTTTCCTGGCAATGAGTGCTAATTCACAAGAAAATGAGTCAATTAATTTTAAAGTACATGGTTTTTAGCTTTAGTTCTTCTAAATTAAAAAAAAAAAAGGAAGATGGAAACTCTTAAGCTCTCTCAACGTACAGAGTGAACACCCACTCCTTTCAAAAAAGGGGACTAATATATTCAGGACTGCAAACACATCAGGGCTTCTGTCACCACAGAAGTTGGATATTTTTATCTTAGCACAGTTTGCTAGCTCTTAGCTTTTAAATTTATGATCATCATCATTAATTTCCCATATCAAACCAAGAGAGTGAAATTAGCCGGGTTTGTTCTCTGCAAACAGGAAAGCATGCACCTGCACCAAAAGGTGGATGATAAGGTTCTCGGGGCCATTGTGCCTGGTTAGCCAAGCTGCACACAGTAAATCTACCAGGCCTCCTCTTCAAACACAGGAAGAAATTGGCCATTTCACCTTCCCTGGCACCCAAGAAAATTACCCCAAGTTACATATGTCGTTTCAGTTTGGAGGACTGGGTATTAAGATGCTACCAACTTAACCAAGTAGAAGGAAGGAAGAATATTGCAATAGAATACTCAGCATCAGTCCCATCAGGCATCCCAGCCTGACACTGGATAATTGAGTGAAATCAGTGAATGGACCATGAGTTGTGCTACAAAGGTGGTGATCTCATAATCCTGCCCAATGAGGCCCAGAGTCTAACTGGATTGGTTAAGATGTTTATCTTAGCACAACACAGACTATATGTTAGCTGTTTGTATATCTGAGCAGCAGCAGCAGCAATAACACATATTTTAAAACATGAATGACAAGCAGATGTGGGGTAGACTTTTCTAATCTAACAGGTATGGTACGACATTATGCAGGCTGAGCTGAGCCCAGAGCCCTCTCTCACACTGATCTGTGTCCATACACTGGTAACCTTTCAATTCTGAAACTTCGTGCAGTCTCTCTGGGGTCGTTAGTCTCATATGGTAACTTGCACGGAATAAGGTCAAGTTCAAACCTTCTTTGACACTAACGTCACCTATTGAGATAAATGAGTAAACAGAGACTTTATTCTTGCTTTTCCTTTTCCCTAAGGTCTTTTCAGGAGTGCAGACTGAAAGGCCAGATCTTATAACTTTGTGAGAGAAAGGAAAAGAAGCAAATCTTGTTGCATGTATCTCAGATGTCACAATTACATCATAAGATGCAGTGGTGAAGTTTTACCAGTGGTGAGAGATTCTACAGCATCTTCATTTTTCTGCCGCTTTATCAGTGATCAGATAGAACCACGCAAGAGGCCAGACGACAGCTTTTGGAAATGAGCTATCCTTATGGATATACATTCTGTCTCTGTCCCTAATTAGTTGTAGCTCTAGTTACTTATTTTCCTGAAGCCAGGTTTCTCCTCTCTTCCATGGTATTTTATCTGTCTTACCAACCTCTGACAGAGAATTGCAGATAAAATGGTCTCCAATATTACATACAATATTAAAAGATCTTCTCATTTATGAGAATGAGATTGAAACTGGTTTAATTTCTGTTATCACAACAGCTATGATTACCTACAAATTTTGACCAAGCCAGCCAAAATTCTAACATAGATGGGGTGGACAATCGATCTCCAGGCCCCAGTCCTCACCAAGGAGCTACTGTCAGTGGACAGTTGCTGGGGAAAGAAGAATCACTCTTTTTGAGGATGTGGCCACTGACAGGGTTTCTATACACCAGTACACAACCCCACACCCATGCTCATACAGGCAGCCCTAACTGTACTTAGTGAGTTATCCCCCCCCCAAAAAAATTAATGAAGCTGAGGGTGGGGACATAGGAGTTAGAAGGGCAGAATAGAAGTAGATGTTTTACATATATGTGTGCACATATATACACACACACATATATATATATATATATGAAATTCTAAAAAGAAGTAAAATAAAATTAAAAAAAACTGCTCTATGAAAACAGGTAGAAGATATAAACTGTTTAAACCAATGGTAAGGTGTTCCGTTATTGTTTATTCCTTACTGTAAAAATGCCCCTGTTGGGAATAGAAAGCAGGAAGCTTGTCCGTGGGGGAAGAGGTCTCAATCAGGAACTTTTGCATTATTGTTTGCTTCCTAAGTTGATTTATGGGGGATGTGACAGTGTCACAATTATTTGCTCTATCAATCAGGTTCCTCTAGCTATCTCTACTGAATGTGGTGAACTCCTGATCCAGTGATGTGTTGCCCCCATCTGCTGCTTCTACTTGCTGTTTGCTGTTTGTTTACATTTGCTTGCAACATATTAATGAACTCACTCATCTACAATAAGAAATATAATATGCCAGTGTTTTAAAACACAGAATTGCAAGTCATAGAGACACTAAATAAGCATATTTCTCTATATTCTGTGGCCAAAAGTATTACCTGAAATGAGACACTGAACTACCTTTGTCCCACTGGAGAGTTGTAGAGTATAATAAAAGGTATTAAATGCATTTCTTTGCAAATATTTAGTTTATAAGATGGCTTGTTTCTCCCAGATTTCCAGGTGTGGAATACATCTGTCCTCATTTTCACTCCGTTGTTTTCTTTTTTCTTTTTCTTTTTCTTGTCTTTTTTTTCCCCCAGTGCAACCTAAACCTGTTAATAACTATATTCAGAAAAGCTGCCCTGGTTGCCTAGCAACCAAGCTTGGTGGGTTAGGAGGCATCAAGGCAAGCTATCGAATGCAGCCAACGCAGTCTTGATTTACACTGTCCCCATGCAGACATTCATCCTCTCTGCATGCTGCGTGGATTTTTATTTCCAAAACAAAAATAAATCTTTCAAAGATGTTAGCTCAATGCCATTAGAAGTTTAAAAATGACAGTACATGGGGGTAACATTTCAATGTGGTGGAATAAGAATGAGGAAGAAATTGCTTTCTGCTCCTCCTTAATTAAAGCAAGGGTAGTCCTTTTGCTTGTAGGTCATACTGTTCTTTCCACTCGTGCTTTTTATTTCCTCTGCAGAAAGATGTATGCCTTATTCCTGGAATAAGATGGAATGGAAATTGAAGTGTCATCTTTGAGAAATAGAAGTTTTAGGATTAATTATTACAGAGCATTTTTTTGTGTGTCTTATGCAATGGAGTGAAAAGGAAAATGAAGATGATGACTTCTTGTGTTCAGATTCCTCCACCTTCCCATCTTTTTCTACTTAGCTTTCTTAATTTCCACCCATACAAAGTCCCTTTGAAATTAGGAATGAGCAAGGCCTCTGGGATAAAGGAAGTAAATGCTGTCTACCTTGGGCGATTTATATACTCTGTGACCAGGAAAGAATTATTCATTTAAATTTTACATATCTTCTTTTAGTTTTTACTTGTTTTATGATTCAGCTTTTATTGGGTAAATGCAGTATTTAGAGGAGAAAGGACTAAAGGACTTTGAGTCAGATCCCTTTGGGAGAATAACAGAAGAGGAAGCAAGTCACAGCAGCTGCTGAAGCAAACACAGGAAAAATATGAAAAGGAGAGCAACGGACACAGACTGTAAACTTGATGTTAGCATTGGTCCTAGGACTGTCTGGTCAATAGAGCTTTTGTATTTCATGGGATAGAAAACACTGGTTTTTTGTTACTACTTTGCCACCAAATAGCCATTTAAACAGTCTGTTTCCTTTTGTCCTTGTGTCATAGTGGGCATAAATTATGGCTCCTTAAGGGACACTAGATGTTCAGTTTTTATGAACATCTACTTTGTTCATAAAATTTGTAAGTGTTGTCTTCAATATAAACTAGGACACTCAACACTATAGGCCAAGAAGAACTCAACTAGAAGTCAAAATACACTCATGATTGTCAACTGTCATCCTAGTATGAAAGGGGGTTGGTGGAGGAAATTCAAAAAAAAAAAGTCACAAATTAAACGTCTGCAAGTAATAGTAAGGGACTCTCAGGGAAGAAGGACAAGAAACCAGATCGTAGTTGGTGTCTGTGAGGGGGCAAAGAAGGGTGTCCTGCAGGTCAACACTCCTCTCAGCCTCTGATTGTCACCTTGGAAGAGCAATTTCATGTGGTTGGACAGAGTTCAGCAGGAGTGTAATAGGGTTAAAATAAAACAAGACAAGACAAAAAAAAAACCCAAACAACAGCAAATAAAATAAGGGCTGTATGAGTGATGGAAGTGAAAATAAGCAGGAAAGATAACAGAAAGAAGAAGGATGATCTCGTTATTTGAGAGTATGGGAGTTGAGCAAAGATGGGGGTATACTTGTGGATGGAGAACAAATTTCTGTTAGAGGTGGGAGCCAAAGACACCAAAGGTTTCTAGGCGTTAAACAGAGGACTTTGGAAACACAAAGTAGAGCAGGAGGAAAAGTAAGGATTCTGGAAGGAGGTGAGAGGACCAGTCACTGTTCAGGACATTCAAGGACATAGGAAAGGTTTAGTGTAGCTTCATTAACAACAAAGAAGTATGAGGCTAGATGGGTGGCTCGGTGCTTAGGAGTATTTCCCGCTCCTCCAGAGGATTTGAATTTGGTTTCCTACACTCACATCAGGCTATTCACAGCCACCCATAGTCCTGCTCTGAGGGATCTGTCAGCCTCTTCCTTCTATATATTATTCACACAGGCACATTCAAAAAGCCACAACAAAGGAGCAGACAAAATAAAAGGTCATAATTAGAGACACATGCCATGATTTTGCAGATTATGCATGGGAGCTGCTAATAAGAAAGTAAAAGTCTGTCTAAGACAGGAAGGCAAGGACAAAGGCTCAACATTTTGTATATGACTATGGAGGAGAAAACCAAGCCAGGTGAAAAAGTGTTTTTAAAAACCCCAGGAAACACTTACTTCCCAAGCTAATAAATGGACCTGGTGGTTTGTGCTGATGGTGCCAGTCATAATTTGCAACCTTGTATCAATCAGTATGTGTGTCTGAATCCTCTCTTCTCTACACACTGGAAACAGTGACTGTATTGTGTGTATTTCATTTATCACTGAATACCTTGTTCCCAGCACAGTGCTGCTCACAGAATCCTGCTCAGCAATCATTTGGTACATGAGTTCAATGACAAGAAAGCAATGGGGGGTGGGGGGGGAAGGAATGTGATGCCATGGATGTAAAATGTGAAATGCCCAGTTTTTAGTAGAGAGTTTATCCCTTCAAATCAATGACAGTAGAATAATATGACAAAAACATTTCCTTTGAAGCAAGAAGTGAAAGGAGGTGCATTGATTCTTTTTTGTCAGTAGCACAGCTTCAATCTGATACACAAAAATGAGTTAATTCTAAATAGTATTCATCAATATGTCCATGTCTTACACTTCTTGAAAGAATATTATAAAGTAGCAAGAATTTTTTATATTTGGAGCTGGGAACTGAACCCAGGAGTCCCATGTGTTAACAAGTGCTAGACCACAGGGCTAACATCCCTAACTCAAGTTTTGTTTTGTTTTTTTAAAATGGAACTCTAGAAGTGATTTCTTGGGTTGCCATTCAGCTTCCTACAAGGTCACTTTCAACAGGTCAGCCATGTTGGGGCCCTAAGGAATAGCAAGTTGGGTATGCATTTGCCTGCCAAAACCAACCCTCGGTATGCCAAGTGCTGGAGCAGCCAAGTTATGGAAGGCATAAGGTATGCTTGACACCTTTGGCTCTTGGCAAAATAAGTCAAGGATATGACTTGACAACTTTTTAGGATGAATATGTTGTCCCCTATTGCATAAAAATGTCATTGGCTCACTGAAGCATATTTGCTGATGTCAGCCAGAAAACGAAGTACGAGCTAATATTTGAATATGTTGTGTACTGCCTTATAAGTAATATCATTGCCTTTCTGTTCTGGATGCTTTTTCTCCCCACTAAAATAAATGTTTTCTGTATTTAAATAAAGGAAGCTGTTGTCTGATGTGGTTTTATAATATTAATGTAGCAACTGGTATCTTTCCAGACTCAATAAGTTATACTTATTATGCAGAAAGCTACACATGAGTGGACCCTGGAATGATGAGGAGGGGCAAGGGATGCCTTGGAAACAGAGAGGAAGACATGAAGGATCAGAACGTCTCTAGCATGTGCACAGGCTGCCATGGATTTTTATAAGGAAGTCTGAGTCACATAGTACTCCTCATTCATCCTGTCATCCCCAGTATTAGACAAGCCTGAGAGACCCTAAGACGTAGCGACTTATCAGGGTATGGCGGCCCATGCATTTATGAGCCATGCTCAAGAGACAAGGGCAGGAAGATTCAAGAGCAGTCAGAGCTACATAGACTGAAGGGAGAGAGGAAGAGGGAAGAAAGAAGGAAGGCAGAGCGGCGGGTGGGGGGGGGGGGGGGGGGGGGTGAGGGGTGGGGATGGAAGGGCTGATTTCTTTTATTGGATCCTGTGTGTGTCTCTTTATTTTATAATGGATTCTCTAATAATCCTGGGAATGGAAAAATGTGTGTTTTTCAATGTGAACATAACTGAATTAGTTAGACAATCGAGTCTAGATAGGAAAATAATTGGACTTTAGGCTTGTCAGTTTTAAATAAATCAGATGAAGATAATTTCTGGGACCAGTTATATGAAAAAACTGTAAGAAGTCTTAGTTTACACATCCAACTAATAACTATTGAGAACCTGTCCGTGTACTGAGGAATTCATGAGGACTAAAGTCCTTTAGAAAGGAATTGACATTCTCAGGGCTGGAGAAACAGAAAACAAATACACAGTGCAAGAGACACGGAAGGGAGTGAAGGAGGTGACGGAGGAGACTGACAGAGCTTCGTGTGGAGGGTGTGAGTGGGCCTCTCTTGCTCTGGGATCTTTCACCAGACACGAGCATCTGTTCAAGAAAGCAATCACTGGATGCATGATTCTAGTCTTTCAAAGTGACGGTGCTGCTGTTCGCTCCCAACCTGTTGGCGGGACTCAGCTCTGTAGCTGTGTGGTTTATGTCCAAATAGCTTGCTTTTCTTTGGGATAGTACAGCTTTTTCTTTAACAATTCCTCTTTGAAATCCTAGAATTTGCTTATTAAGGTTGAATTTTGTAATTCTTTAGCATGGTGTGTGTGTGTGTGTGTGTGTGTGTGTGTGTGTGTGTGTGTGTGTG
>CABHPQ010154262.1:0-10822 GCA_902168405.1 Peromyscus aztecus | reverse complement strand
TGTGTGTGTGTGTGTGTGTGTGTGTGTGTGTGTGTGTGTGTGTGTGTATGTGTGTATGTGTGTGTGTATGTGTGTGTGTATGTGTGTGTGTGTGTGTTCAATGTAAATGTGTGTGCATGCTGAGGTTTGAGAGGTATGCCAAGTGTCCTGTTCTCTCCCTTTCTCCTTATTCCTTTGAGATAGTATCTCTGATTGAACCTGAAACCCGGCTGTCTGCCAGCAAACTCAAGGAAGCCTGTTATCTCCACCGTCTACAGCATCAGAGTTACAGGCTCCCGTGGCTGTGCCACATTGTTTGCATGTGCACTGGAAGCCAAACTCTGGTCCTCACGCTTGCACAGTAAGCATTCATTCCCTGCAAGACCTCTGTAGTATCCTCTCCAAAACTGAGGCTGTGAAAATGGTAATAATTCAGTTTATTCTGCTGGCAAGCCAAAGAAAGCATGTGATAGAAAAAATATTTAAAAAAATAAGTTTCGTATGTAAAATATGGGAGATATTTGTTCAATAAACCTTTCTTTAAATTCTTATGTCAAATTTTTTGTTTTTTCCCTATACTTACTTCTTATTTTTAGTATATAATAACTATTTTGTTAAAGGATATATTTTTGTACAAAAGTCAAGAAATGTATCAAAAAGTATCAAAATGCAAATTGAAAAAATATTGTGCAAATAGAACAGCCAGATATAAAATGCAAATTATTTCCCTTCCCTGTGCAATCTCTTTCACAAGTGTATTCCTTGAGAGGAAAAATCACTTTTGGAAGGGTTTACATGTTAAGTTATATGATGGGTCTCAGACAGACTTGAGTAGCGTACTTAACCCCCTACTTAGGAACTTAATTAACTTTGTATTATGAGAGATGAAAAACTTGGAACATGCTGATAAACAGTAGTTTTTCTTGTTTGTGTACATTGCACTCTGACCTGAAACTGATTAATCAACATTTATGATACAATTATGAAGATATAATTTAAAAGCTAACTCCATGCAGAAAATAAAGTTCTCTGATATCATTAAAAATTGACGCCGGGCGGTGGTGGCGCACGCCTTTAATCCCAGCACTCGGGAGGCAGAGGCAGGTGGATCTCTGTGAGTTTGAGGTCAGCCTGGTCTCCCAAGCGAGTTCCAGGAAAGGCGCAAAGCTACACAGAGAAACCCTGTCTTGAAAAACCAAAAAAAAAAAAAAAAAAAAAAAAAATTGACACTAAGTGATGCTTGCGTATCTCCAAGCTAGCACCGGCTCCTATTTTCTGTCATATTGCTGTGCTTCTGGGTCACTTTTAGATGGTTTATAGCTATCTTGTGAAGATTTGGGTGGTTGATTCATTTTTTGTTTTGCTGGGACAGCTCTCATGTTATACACATATATGGTATTTACCGCATTTAGTAAACTTTCTAAATTCTTCCTCTTCCTTTTTTGTTTTAGTCATGCTGTGCTTAAGTCTTACTGGTGTGGAATTTCACTTTCAGAATGTATTTTGCACCCAGGGTTTTCCTCATTATCTTTCTTGTCTCATGTTCAGTTACTGATAAGCATATCAATCTGTGGTTTGTAGATCATGGGTTTTTTTTTTTTACTTCTTATGTCTAATTTTTACTTGAATTTCCAATTTTTATTGTGATAAATATAGGTGTCTCTTTTTCTTAATCCTCCTGTTTAGTATTAAGTAGAATATCCAATTTAAATATTACCTATATTCCCTACATTTTCTCCATTTCTTTAAAGATAAACATAGAAACATTCAAACATATCTATATTTCTTGTTATTTCATATTGTCACCTTTTTTGTCTTGTGTATACTTCCCCTCTGGGCTTCAAATACAACTATTAAAAATATTGTCCATTAGTGTTTTATGTTAGGAAGTATATTTTGATGTCTAAAGACATTGCCCATTGGTGCTTTTGTCATAGATTTGTGTTCTTGTTTTATAAATGCTGTACACTTCTTGACTCTCCTTGAAGTTACTAACCTTACCGATGTATTTAGGTTTGCCGCATTTCTAGTTCCCGAAGTATGAGTTTTGCTCTTTATTTTGTATCTTCTCTGCTAGTCTTTACCATGTCTTTGTTTTTCATATGTCTGCTTGAAGAATGATTCTTCAACCTACAACCCCCTGACTTCAGAAGGCTGTAACTCTTGGGAATGGAGCAGTTTGGTTTGGTTCACTCATCTGCCTTTTCTTGCCCTCTCTCACCCCCCCCCCCCCCCCCCCGCACTTCCGAGTTTACCAGTATTTACCCTCAACTGCTTTGTTTCTCTTTCTGTCCCAGCATCTTTTCAAAGGGTATTTATGTATTTACACTTTTATCTTTGTGAAGCCTATACATTGATAAACTCTTCCCAAAGAGACTCTATCACTGAACTGTTACACATCCCAGTCTCCCAGGGAAGCCAGACTTAGGTAGTAAATTAAGCATTCCATTAAAAAATGGTATAATTAAAAGGTTTCTAGTTATTCAGTAAAGCGTATTAACTTAATAGTTTTGCATTTAAAACCCCCAATTTCAATTAATTATTCAGTTACATATTTTAAACTGTAATCAAAAGGCTGATCTGCTTTTATTGGACTAAATTCTCTTAATCATTTAATATATGAACAAATTCCTTTAGCTAAAAGTAGTGATTGTGTTTCATTGGTCATAACATTTGTGTCTTAATTTCTATATCTTCCTGGATTTTTCCTACAAAAGGGTAATTCTTATCATCTTATCCAGATAGAATTATCTAACAAGAAACCCTGGCCTTGGATACTGAAGTTCTCATCAAGGTCAAAGACATGATACGCTTAGCTCTTTAAAGTCATCTTATCAATGTCACTCACCCTCAGCCCTTGAAGGTGTTTGGCTGTTTTGAATGGGATGAAGATGAGTTGTAGCTCAGTACAGTTAAATCATTCACTCTTCCTTCTTCCTTATGTATCCAGGGTTAGATTTTGATGTCTTTCTTCAGCTTATAAGATGTGTATGCTCCTCTTCCCTTTAACTCAAACACCTTTGATACACCCTGACACCTATCCCCATATTTTCTAATGCTAATACTATAGGACCCTTAGGAAGTTTTTATATAATATCCTTCTGAGTTAGAGAGCATTCCCAAGATATTGACTCATTTTTGTCCCGGAAATTCAAGGTCATGGTACTGACAATCATTGAGAGGCAGAGCAAGTGACTGCTGACCCCTAGAGGATATTTGACACAATAAATAATCATTTCCAGTACTAAGATGTCAAGGACACATATGGCTACAAGGTATTTAGATCAGGATAATGCAGGCAGAGCCCAGAGCTTAGCATTAAGTGCTCGGTGACTAGCACCATTTAGTTAGGCTGGAATGGATGAAGAGCTGTCACTAAAAAATCAATTTAATAACATTATTCATAATTTGTCAACTGGCATTATATATACTCATCATCTTCCCATTTGTTCTGATAAATATTTTATTAATCTAATGTTCTAAACAGTTTAGCTTTAAAGCAAGTTCTCAGCTTCAGCATTATTGCTATTCTAGGCTGGATAATTGTTGCAGCACTTGTAGATTATCTAACAACATCCCTGGCTCTGACTCCTTATATGCCAATAGATCCTTTCTCCAGTGTCACGGCCGAAATGTATTACAACTTTACTATATGGCCAGGATGATGTCCTAAGAAGAGCATGGATTGCAAGGTGACCACTGTTTTAGAGCTAGACAAGTTTAAAAACATACACACTTACATATACATTTAAAATGTACTAAATGTATGTATGTCTCTATCTTTCTGCCTTTTTTCTAAATATTTTGGATGACACACCACGCTCCCATTTCCTCCCATTTTCAGGGTGAGAATAAATTTAACACTTCATTAAAACGAATAAGGAACCTGTTCAGGAGAAAATGTAATTCAAAACTGGTCAGCCGCTGTCCCTCCTAAGAGCCTTATTTTTGCTTCTGTTTGCTGCTGGTTAAGAGAATTGCAGATGTATCCCACTGAGGAAAGTGGTATGTTCCCACACAAATGCAAGACATTGTATTCTCCTGGCTAATCATTTTCAAAGAGCTGCTGCTGCTATTTGTGGTTACTACAAAAACAATGACCCTGGGTCATCTATGTAGGATAAAGTAATTCTTCTCCACTGAAATATTCTAGGCTTTTGATGAAAGGAACCAACTTACTAGAGGGTCCTGGATATTAAACTTAATGTGTATGAAACATCAAGTTAGTTTTCAGTAACCTTGGAGTATTGTTAATTTTTTTTCTTTTGAGTGGTGCTGGGGATGGAGTCCAGGGCTATGTGTATGCATGGTAAGCACTCTTTCACTGAGCTCCACCCGGGCTCCTTCCATGCCCTTTTGTAGTTAATAAATACTGATTGCTAAGTGAATAATTGAATATAAATATAAATGGAGTTCTGTCATATAGAACCTTAGTATTTATAATTCCTATATAACCATCCCAACGTTATAGTTATCAACTTTCTAGGAAAGAGAATTGTTACAAATGACAGTGTACCCACAGTGAAAGGTGGAATAGTGTTGAAAGGACCATTTCATTTCTCAACCTGACAAAACACTAATTCTCCGGAACATTTCTATCAATGAATTTGAGTATTAGTTCAATTGTTTGTTTTGGATGGGGATAATGGAGGATGTTCAACTTTTTGCCCACATGGCAGAAATGACTGCGCTGTTTGGGACTGACATCTCAGTGGAACACACCTCCTAGACTTGTTAGAACAGTAAAGCTGGCTTTCCTACCAACTCCTGTATGAGAAATTACGAGCTGAGAAGTGAGAACATATTTAAACAATCCAAAACTCAACAGTTCATCTGTCTACATCTGTGCATAGGGGTGGGGGGAAAGTAAGGCATTCTAAAATGGCAAAAATGGCCAAACCCATCTGTCAACATTGCCCCTGGCTACTGTCGAGGACCAGCTCCCTGGAGGCATAAAGCCTTCGGCACCTGCTACAGCAAAAACAGTAAAAATTATGGCATCTTTAAAAAAAAAAAAAAAACCAACTTCCCAGGTTCCAATGTCAGAAGAATTTTAGTACAATAGCAATTCCAATCCAATAAAAGAATTCTGTTTAATCTGGGAAACTCCTTAGAAATTGTTTCAAGAGATTAAAAACCATAAACACTCAAAACTTATGAGCACACAAGAACTCATAAGGGAGATAAATATTTTTTATTGTTTTGTTTTTTAAAGAATCTCATGCTTGAAAATTCCCACACTAAAAGTTATATGAAAGTTAGGCCTCATGGCACAGGCCTGCAGTCCTAGTTTGCTGGAAGTCTTGAGGCAGGAGGACTAGAGGCTCAAGGCCTGCCTGTCTAGGCTATAGAGTGAACTTGAGGTCAGTCTGGACAACTTTGTGAGCCCCTGACTCAAAAAAATAAAATAAAATAAACAAATAAAAAGAAGGCTGGGTGTCCATCTCAGTGGAAGAATATTTGTCTAGGATTCACAGGCCCTCAGTTCAATAGCCAGGGCTGTATATACATATAAAAAAGAAAAAAACATTTAAAGGCATGCATAAAGGTAATTCACAAATGGGTGTGGTATTTCCTGGTAAATGTATGATATTAAAAAATGTAATATATGTAAATATAAACAGAAGACAAGTTTTGTTTGTAGTGCTCACCAGGTTCCATGTAGTGCAGAGTTTCCCACCATGGCTGAATTCATACTCCAGTGTGACCTCAGTGAACCCAGAACTAGGAGGCAATAACAGTGAGCTCAAAATACAGTATTTTCAATATGTGAACACTGTAGACTGGAAGACTCTCAAGAATATGAAAGCAAATAAAAAATAATAAGATAATTAGCAAGAAAATTAATATTATCTTTGCATTAGTATAATTTATTTAGTTATAAATGTTGTATCATTTAACTTTCAGTAATGGCTATGCTTGTCCATGGGCTCTGAAGTGTTTGCCCTCCTCTGGGTTAGCTCTAGAAGCATGCCACTGATATTTCATTTGTATGCAGACTTCCTGAAAGGTTAATAGGTACTGGGAACATCAATTTCCAAAGTGAAGTAATTTCCTGGATTGATGTATATTCATTCACATCTATGGGTCAGGTAGCTAACAGGAGCTAGGTCCTCAGCATGTGACTCAGTGGTAGAGCACTTGTCTAGCGTGCACAAGGTCCTGGGTTCCATCCCCAGCACCAAAAGAAAGAAAGGAAGAATGAACAAACTAAACAAAATAGGAGCTTCCACATATCAATTCCCCAGTACATTTATTATTTTATGAGTATGAATAGTTTGCCTGCGCATATGTTTATGTACCATATGCATGCCTAGTACTCACCAAGCCAAAAGAGTGTGTTGGATCCCCTGGAACTGGAGTTACAGATGGTTATGACATACCACATGGGTACTGGGAGTCAAACCTAGGTCCTCTGGAGGAGCAGTAAATGCAGTATTCATAACAACTGAGCCATCTCTCCAGCCCCCTTGGGGACTATTTTAACATGAAACAGGAACAAAGAGAAGTTCAGGACTGCTTGTTGATGTCATCAGCACTGAAAATCTTTATAAAAGAATGCAAGTCCCCATGGCCTGCATAAGGCAATGTAAGGATCAATAAAGAGTCCCTTGTAGGTGGTAGGTGCCTTTCCTCATTAGGATCATGTAAAATCCAAGGATGCTCTCAGCCCTGGCAGATCTTCCCAAGTTCACCCTTCCAACAATTGCTTCATCACATTTCTTAAGAACACACAGAAGAGAAAACATGACCCTTTTACATGAATGCTGTGCTTTGCTTCTGTTTGTTCTTCTCTGGGGATAATAAAAGGGAGCATAGCCTTACCTCCCTGTGCTGTCCTGTGTGCCTAATATAAGCTCATTTGGGGTTCCATATCTTTCACAACTTACCTTACTATTGGGTATTCTCTCAAAGTCTTCCCAGAGGCATATATATATCCATCCTACAGGTCTCTGTATGGCCTACTTTCCACTTTCTGTAATAAAATACCATGACCTAGGAAACTTGTAGAAGAAAGACTTTGTATGGGATTCTGGTTCCAGAGGGACAGAGCATAATGACAGGAAAAGCATGGTGGCAGGCAGCTGGAACAGGCTGGGAGAGCCCATCTCTGACCAGAGAATGTATTGGAAGTGGGATGAGGCTATAAATCCTCAGACTCCACCCCCAGTGGTATCCTTTCTCCAGGAAGGCTGCTCCACATCCCCAAACAGTGCCACCAACTGGAGACCAAGTGCTCAGATACATGGGTCTATGGGGGTGTTTCTCAGGCCACCATTGTCTTTTTGCTGAATCATATGCCTTCCTTTTGGCCTTCATTCTACCCAACTTATTCTCTAGCTTTTGACTCTAAGGAAACCCATTCTTTCTTGAAAGTATTCTACTTTTACTCAGCTGCTAATGTATTTATTCAACAAATATTCATTGAATTCTTCTCTGTGCCAGGCACTGTTCTTGACATTGGGAAATTAGTCACAAATAAGGAAGTTTTATTTTTTTCTATTAAAGATTCTGTTTCATTTAAGAAACATAGTAAATAAAGAAAAAATGAACAAATTCAGGAGAAATGTGCATTTTGCAACAGAGCATAGTCACTTCTAGATGACCTTTGAGGTGAGATTTGGATGAGGAAAGCCTCAGAGGGGATCAAGGGAGAGAGGCAAGAGCAAGGGCCTTGCAGAGAGGTGTTCCTGGTTGGCTCAGGTGAAGAAATGCCTTCTGGATGTAGTAGA
This sequence comes from Peromyscus aztecus, assembly GCA_902168405.1. Classification (NCBI taxonomy): domain Eukaryota; kingdom Metazoa; phylum Chordata; class Mammalia; order Rodentia; family Cricetidae; genus Peromyscus; species Peromyscus aztecus. The sequence continues at coordinate 3,110 of CABHPQ010154262.1, read as the reverse complement.
TGGAATAGAAAGTTGGGGTGGACATGCAATGCCTGCAACAAATTTCAGAGTATTCTCAATGTCATTTCATAGTAAGTAGAGTGGGGATTGGCAAAAGAAAGAAAGCAGAATGAAAGGAAGAAAGGAAGGAAGAATGAAAGGGAAAGAGAGGAAAGAAAAAGAAAGAAAGAAAGAGAGAGAGAGAAAGAAAGAAGGAAGGAAGGAAAAGAAAGAAAAAGAAAGAAAAAGAAAGAAAGAAAGAAAGAAAAGAAAGAAAGAAAGAAAGAAAGAAAGAAAGAAAGAAAGAAAGAAAGAAAGAAAGAAGGAAAGAGAAAGGAAAGGTGGGAGGGAGGAAGAAATGAAGGAAGGAAGAGAGAGAGAGAAAGAAAGAAAGAAAGAAAGAAAGATTAATAAGACTAATTTCTTTGATGTTAGAATACTGACTGCTGCACTGAAGGCGGACAGGAAATGCAGGGAGTTTCCTTCTCAGGAGATCATTATTAAATTCTTCGCTCTCCACACCACAAAAGGAAGTCTTCCTAAAGACAAGCCAAGAAGAAAGTAATTCTCCAAGGCAGGGAATTAGAAGAGTAGGAACAGTGCTTCATGTCAATGCCAATGCACTATTCTGTATAGCCCAGATAAACTAGAGGGTGAGGGTGAGCATGCTGACACTCATTTATAATCCAAGCATTTAAGAGACAGAGGCAGAAGGATTATGAGTTTGAAGCAAGCCAGTTTTGCAGACTGAGACCCTGTCTTGGAAACTCCTTTCTTTAAAAAATTGATATGAAGCATCAAAACACTGGAGATACTAAACTGATGGCATCCATGGTCTGGGACAGCTTGGCATATAGATACAGTGATGGGACGAGGACTGAAAGATTGTCTTAGTACACACTCTGTCACTTGTCCTAGTACACATCTGCCATTTGCATAATTTCAAAACCACCACAATATCTTGAGGATTTCTTCACTAGCTCCTGACAGTATGGCAATCTAGTAATCCAGATGGCAGCTTCTGATTGGTGTTTTACTTCCCTCATGGCTCCAGGTGTATGGCAATCACTGGCATCTTCACCTTCTACTGAGTCTTTCTTCTGAAGCACATTCTTCCTCTCTGTCCCCAACTCTTGACTTCCTTTAGGAGTTGTCGATTGCTAATATTGAGAAATGTTTCTAAGATGATAAAGTCCCTTGAACAGAAATATTGGGTATCAGAGAGCATTAGCCTTATTTTCTAAAAGTTAACAGCTTATTGCAAAAGCAATTCAAAGAGCAGAAAACACTGAGACAAAGTTTCAGTCACCTTTCATGAATGAAATCTCATGCCGTAAAATAACGAACTAATGGACAAACATTTTATGTCTGTCTTTGTTGATTACTCGGGTTCTTTTTTATTTTACATTGCCCTTGGTAACATCATTAATCTAAAGATTACTTAAAGTGTAAGATATAGAAGGGGATATTGTTTGATGTAAGAGACCTGAGCATTCATGGATTTTAGTATCCAAGGGGGAGGGTCCTAGATCCAGTTGTCCATGGATACTGAGTGATTAATGTATCTCCTTAAGATTTTATTTCCTCTAAGGAAAACAGCATTTTAATACTACATTAAGCTCTGATATCAAAACAAATTAATGTTAAAGAAGTAATGACTATAATTGTCCCGATTGAAGTTGAAGATAATCAAAATATGACACCATAGGAGTAAATTATTCAGATGTCTTATTTTGAATTAGAGACTACTACTGGCAAAATCATTAAGACTAGTAGACATTTTTAAATTAATATAAGATACTTGTACATATTTTTAGGGTACAGTGTGGTAAGTTGATACTTGTATACAATTTTGTAATGACAAAACGCAACATAATTTTAATTACCATCCCTCCTCAAATACCATCATTTTTTATAATTTTCTAGTTATTTTGAAATATGTAATAAATTACTGTGCATTATTATAATGACCTTACCATACTTGAGAACACTAGAACTAATTGTCCTGCTGTGTTTCAGTGTCTGTCCTCTGAGCTCCCTGTATCCTTCCCCTGCAGCCTTCCCAGGCTCTATTGACTGCACTTGGAGCATCTGCTTCCACGAGGCCAATGTTTTCAGCATTCAAAAATATGAGAGACCATGTGGCGTTGGTCTTTCATGTCATGATTATTTTCACTTATTGATTTCCATCCATGTTGCCACGATTGACAGAATTTCGTGGGTTTATGACTGGATGGCATTCTATTTTATGTAGAATAGAGAAATTAATGCCAATGGAATATAATAGAGGATGCAGAAATGAATTTATATACTTATAATCAACTGTTTTTTTACAAAGTTGTGAAAAAAACATTTCTCAAGCAAGTGATGGGTAACTGGATATATATGCAAGAGAATTAAATGGGTTCCTAATTCTTACAACATAAAAAACTTACTAAAATATGTCAAAAACCTAAATGTAAGATTTGAAATGATCAAACTACTAGGAGAAACAAACTAGAGGTACTCTAATGTATTGGCACTGACCAAGATTCTATAGATAACAACAGCAAAATCAGCAAATGAGATTACTTCAAATGAAGGAGCTTCTACACAGCAGGGGATAGAATCACAGAGGAACAGAAAACCTGCAGAATGGAGAAACTAAAGTCATCAGTTTTCATATACATATAATAAACTTTGGTCTATTCAGCCCCTAAGTTACCGTTTTTATACCCCCTTCCACTCATGCTGTTCCTTTTCATCCTCTCAAATAGTCCTCATTCTTTTCATGTCTATTTTTAAAAATCTATATTCCACATAGAAATTCCATATACAGTATTTGAGTTTCTGACTCAGCTTATTGTACTTAGCATCTCTAGTTCCACCTATTTTCATGTAATTATGTCATTTCATTCTTCATTTTGGTTGACCCAAATACTCCATTAGCTATGACCATTACATATTCTTTATCCATTCATTTGCTGATGTGCACCTAGGTTAATTCTACGTCTTGGCTATCTTGAATAGTTTGAATAATAAACACTATGCAAATATGCTTATGATGTACTAACATAGAATCCTGTGAGTCTATGGCCAGAAGTAGTATCAATGGATTATATGGTAGTTCTATTTTGAGATTTTTTTTTTTT
>CABHPQ010154261.1:39760-50558 GCA_902168405.1 Peromyscus aztecus | reverse complement strand
TGTCTCTCTCTCCTACATTATCTCAGATCTTTAAGGTGGACACTGCTATATTCTTAAGGGTAGAGGATTTCATCTGTAGAATGAAGGAAAATTTGGAACCATTATTGCAGAAAGATGGGGATCTTTGTAGGATAATAGAGTTTAAGTCTAAAATCTTAGCTTAAAGGCTATAATATGAAGAATACTGACTTTGAATTTCTAATCCTAACTCTGTTTTCTTCTTGCTACTGATTTCCAAGCAATTTCCTTTATGATATTGTCATCTTTCCAGGTCATTGTACCAGTATTGCAACTGAATTGCCTAATTCCATTCTGCTCCCTTTCAATTCATACTCAATAGAATACCCTGTAGATATTTCCAAGCTTGATTTTCCTTATCTGTAAGAAAGGAAAAGATTTATTATAAGCAGTAAAAGGTATGTGTAGCACCCAGAACAGGGTGTGGTACATATTAAATTCTGCATACTTAATTTATTCTTTAACATTCTCCAGTGTATCACTTTTACTAGTAGTAAGGTTGTGGAATTGTAAGCCACTTTTTAAAATCATATATATTTATTTAATTATATATATATGTATATATATATATAAAATAAAATGTTATTCTTACCATAACTGATCTTTTTCTTTTGTGAAAACTTGGCAGTTGGGACTTTCATTTTCTTCTGTAACAGAATTGTGAAGCTCGGATAATTAATATTTTATAGTTGGATATTGGTCAAATACCCTGGTATCTCACAATCCAGGAATTTAAGGTTAGATGATAATCAAATTAATTTTGCTGTATGAACACTATTGCCCATACGCTAGTATCTCTGGCCACTTCCATGTAAAGAATCATTTTGTTTTATTCCAAAAAAAAAAATCAGAAAAGAGTTGGATTTATCATGGAGCAGCACCAAAAATGTATTTGTTTTTTGTTTGTTTGTTTGTTTTGTTTTTTTAAGACACACAGAATATATTTAACTAGATCAAATTGATAGAAACAATCTAAGAAACAGCCCAGCAGGGAATGCTGTCAATGATTCAAACAGTGACTCTCTATTTACTTGCTTACTCTGCTTTCAGCACTTGGGATTTCTACAGTTTTCAGAATTATAAATTAAATTATGTTTTCATGTAATCCAAACTAATGAAGTATTAAAAAGTACAGAGTTCAGGGCTTGGAGATGGCTCATTAGGTAATATGACTGATGTGCATACATGTGGACCTGAGTTCAGATCTCCAGTACCCGCATAAGAAGCTGGGCATGTAGCGTTCGCCTGTAACCCCCTTGTTAGAGGAAAGAAGTCAGGTATATCCCAGGGACTCACTAGACAGTAAGCTTCTGGTTCCATGTGAGTTTTTATCTCAAAAAATAGAGTGAAGAGAAATAGAGGAAGACACTTGAAGTCAATTTGTGGCAAACGTGTGCACGTATGTGCGTGTCACATACAAGAGAGTGTATGTGTATACACCCCCCAACACACACAGAGAGAACACACACATACTTCAGTTTTCCTCAAATATTTAAGCTAAAGTTTCTAGTGTAGATGCTAATCTGATTTCCTGGTTCTTTGAAACCTTAAAAGAGTGCTCCAAGTTCATGATGTCACAGAGTTTCTCCTTTTCATCCCCTTTGTCAGCTATATACTCAGAAGCACAGATTTCCTTTCATGTCAGGATGTTTGTGGTGACATTTATAAATAATTCCAAGTTCAAATATTTTACTGATGCCTTGGCAATATTCGTAGCAAGTGGTGTCAGGAAATCATTTTAATTCAGGCATGAAAAAGGACTTAAGAAGACAGACTGCATTTGACTAGAAAACAAGAAACTAGAATTTTAATCCCATTCTATATATGAGGGTGATCTGTTTGCAATCTCTATATCCAGCTGATTACCAGGATTAATTTGGCTGATATGGCTACCTATAGGCAAAAGTTTCTGTCCTGACAGCAACTCCTAAATACCCAGCAGCTGCTTCCCAAATAATTAACTCAGAGGCTTAATATTACTTATAAATCCTTGGCCGGTAGCTAAGGCTTATTACTGACTAGCTCTTACACTTTAATTAACCCATACTTCTTATCTATGTTTAGCCACATGGCTTGGTACCTTTTCTCAGTACAACATTCTCATCTTGCTTCCTCCTGGTCTGGCTGTGGACTCCTGACTATGCCCTTCTCCTTCCCAGCATTCTCAGTTTTGCTTTCTCGCCTAACTTCCGGTGCAGCTACTGGCCAGTCAGCTTTTTTTTTATTAACAATGAGCATAATCCACAGCATAGCTTATTGGGTGTCCCCTTCCTCCCTTACCACTCCATGTGCATCCCTCCTGGAGCTGTACCTTACTTCCATACATGATAAGGATAACCTTTTCTGAAAGTTGTCAGTCAAGGGTATATGGGTAGCCATATATACCTTGCTAGAATCTCCAAACAAGCTCTTAATAACAATTGATATTATTTATAAACTTAATTACTTAACTTATGCAAGCATAGGCTTTCTTATCTGTAAAGTAAAAAACTCTAATATTTGATTGAAGGATTTGGTGGCTCTGAAATTAGATAGAAGAACAAGACACTGGAAACAGGTAAGGTTAGTCTGAGACCAATTTCTTCTGTTACCTCTTTTCCCTCAGATAAGTTGTTTCTTTTTCAGTTTCTACTGCCTCAGACATAAACAGATATCATAGCAATATCTCCTTCAGACTGACCACTCTAATGAACACTGCCTCCCCATTCTTAGAGAAGGAAAGGAGATAGTTTTGCTGCTGATTCTCTTCCCAGGCAAGTTTCTGGTGCTGTGCTTCAAAATGGGACCTTCAACCAAGCCAATTCTCTTTTAACTCATTCCAAGTCATCATTCACTCTTAACATCCCCCATCCCCTGTTTAAACCAGGCTCTCGTTGTTTACTTTAATTTAAACATATGTGCTGGTTTGAATAAGAATGGCCCCAGAGCCTCATAGATTTGAGTGCCTGGTCACCAGGGAGTGGGACTATTAGGAGATGTGGTCTTGTAGGATTAGGTATGGACTTCTTGGAAGAAGTGTGTCACTGAGGCTGGGCTTGGGGATTTCAAATGCTTAAGCCAGGCCTAGTGTTTCTGTCTTTCCTGCTGCCTGTGGATCTGGATATAGAGCTCTCAGCTCTTCTACTACCATGTCTGCCTGCATGACACCATGCTTTTGGTCATGCCAATAATGGACTAAACCTCTGAAAATGTAAGCAAGGCCTAATTAAATGCCTTCCTTTGTAAGAGTTGTTTGACTGTGCATGATGTCTCTTCACAGCAATAGAACAGTGACAAGACAACATACTTAAGAAAACCAAAAAACAAAAAAGAAAGAAATGAAGGAAGGAAGAAAGAAATGGAGCATGACTTTTCTTTAAATCGCCTTTCTGAAACCTGTGACATTCCCATTTTATGTCCAAGAAACCTCAACCAGGTCTAGGAAGAACCTCAAGGAGTCTGTATACTTTATTGCTCCTTTCCATGATCCCTTCTGACTTTTCAGTGTCTTTAGGTCCTGTTAGAATGCATGTAGTCCTATAGTACTCACCAGCAGCCACCAGATTGTTGCATAGAATTCAGTAGTTTGGGAACTTTATACCCTATAAACCTAAACTATTTATTTGGACTCTAAAAACCTAAACTATTTATTTGGACCCTTATGAAAAAATGCTGGTTCTTCTTGTGCCATATGAGTATGTGTTCATTGTTAGAATTATTGGCAGGATCATTTTGAGAAAAGGAATATGATGATGAAACTGAAGTATAACAATAGAAGGAAATCTAGTCAAATCACTGGGAGCACTACTCTATTTTCATTATGTTACTGTGATAAAATACCCTAAACAAACAAACAAAAAGATTAGGAGGAAAAGGGTTTATATTAACTTACATGCCATCATGAAAAGAAGCCAAGGCCACAGAACTTAAAATAACTATTCATAAAATTTCCATACCCGAGAGCAGAGAGAAATTAATGTATACATGCTCACTTTGTTGCTTGTGTTCAGCTCAATTTCTCTAGTCTCATGCACTTTAGGACTCTTTGCCTAGGGAATAGTGACACCTACGGTAGGCTGAGTCTTCCCACATCAATCAATTTAATTAAGACAACCACCCACAGGCCAAGCTAGTGTAAACAGACAGTCCCTCACTAAAACTCCTTTTCCATGTGATTTTAGATTGCATCAAGTTAAAATTTAAACTATCATAACAGTTAAATGAGAACTTCACAATATCAAGTGCTATTGTATGTATAATTAACATATTTAATATTTTCAAGGTACATTGGTCAGTTTATTATAACCGTGTTACAAGTAAAGTGATTCAGTTACTAGACCAAGACTACACAGCGTTGGAAGTGGCATTTTAATATAGGTATCTTATTTCAAAACACACTCCCTTTTATGATGCTTCTCCACCTTTTACAATTTTAGCCTAAAATATTATACTTCTTATTTGTTAGAGCATTTATGAAAAGCAGTAAGAAGTTGAAAAGATGTTTGTAACCAACTTAACAATAGATACAAAAGCCTAAAATGTTATAAATGTATCAATATCAGTAAAAGTTTGTATCACTAAGCTTAGTGCTTAGAAAACATAGAATCAATACCAAAAAACTAATAGACTTACAAAGATTAAACAGTAAGCATTATTGTAAGGTTTGAATACTTTGACATACTTGAATAATTTTGGATCTTTTTTGAATATTGTAAGATTTTGAATGTTTTGACATTATTTCTATGTTATTGTCAGCACACAGCTCCTTTCTTCAGTTTAGTTGTCTATTACTTTAGTACTTAAAATCTCAGTGGAATCATATGTGTTAAGAAGGAATGAAAGACGTCTATAAGCTGACAGCCTGAACTTCCCTCAAATCTGTCTTTTATAAAGAGAAAAGTGTCTAGTAAGGGCAAGATGGCTGAGTAAAAGTGCTCACTGCCAAACCGTAGTTTGTTGCTCAGAGCTCACATGGGGAAGAGAAGGAACAGACTTCCCCAAATTGGCCTCTATCTTCACATGTGTACAGTAGCAAATGCTTCCCCCACACTACCAATATAAATTAATGTAATAGAAGAGAATTGCTGTTTCCTTTAGGGGAAAAAGTCAAGCTCTTCATCTAGGAGTAGGGGCTTAATGAAATTTTGCTCCATCCATGTGAGGCAACACTAATTGGACATATTGTGTGTGTGTGTGTGTGTGTGTGTGTGTGTGTGTAGAGAAAGAAGAAAGGAGAGAGGGAAGAAAAAGAGAGAGGGAGGGAAGGGGAGGGAGGGAGGGAAGAGAGAGAGTAGGGTGGAGAAAACAATAATTATAAAAGAAGAAGTAAAGAACTGAAGAGCAGAATGTCAGGAGACATTGAAGGAGTTGGAGAGGGGAGAGGGGGGTGAATATTTGCAAATATAGTATAGTTGTGTCAGTAAAAAGAAATGAAATGAACAAGTGAAAAACATTCTAATGACTATACAGCTAAAGGTACTTATTCTCCCATCTCTCTGAATCTAACAGTAGCAAATATTTCAACAGTGGGGGGGGGCCCTGAGCCCTTCCTCCACCCATGACTGACCATTGGCAGGACCATTTTTCCAATGGATAGTTCCAATGAAATAGTTACACAGATGTCCCTGGATCAATAAATGGCTCATTAAAAAAAAACAAACAAAACAACAACAACAACAACAACAAAAAACAAGGTATGATTCCAGGAAAGAGACTGGGAGGGATGGTGTGGTTGAGGTTATAGTGATGGGTAGGAAATAAAGGGTAATGAGGGGAGAATAGTCAGAATGTATAATAAAGACAGTTGTCAATGAACAAAATTAATAAAAAAGTTCTAGCATTAACTCTAAAGCAGCCAAAGTTTAATAAAGTAGGTTGTGCTACTTCATTAGATATGAGCCATAAAGAAAAATATCAAATGGTTCTTTCAGAAAGAATTTGAGAGCTACTCCAAAGGTAGCTCCTAATGAGGCAGCATGACATACACCCCTGTCTTTACATATAAAGCTTATCTAATCGTGTCTTTCTTATATAAGGAGCCAAACAAACCTTATCTATTTAACTCCTTCATTTATATATGAGAAAACTAGGCCTCCATATTTTAGTAGCCTGTCATATCATGCCCATCAACACTGTCAAAACTGACTTAGCTTACTCATTTTTTTATCCATTCATTCACCTAACATTTATTAAGTCCTATCTGTATGGAAAATATTAGACTAACTAAATCAATGAATCACAAAATATTATTTAATTGGTTTATTTAAGGAATGTGAAAGAATTTGTTAGAGTGAGGACTAGTGAAGTCCTGAAATGCTTTAACGAGAGCTTACTGCACTATTCTAGCATGAGTTATGGAGAAAAATGGTGATAGAAATGTAGATCATGATGGTCAGGTTCATCATGAGGTTTCAAAGAGGGACAAGGAACCTATTGGGAACTGGGTTAGAAGCTGTTCATATTACACTTGGGCAAAGCAGCTGTTGTGTTTTTGTAAACAAAAATGGATGAGAGGCTGAATTTAAAAGTAATGGGATGATTTATTTGGTGGAGGGAATTTCAAGACAGCGTAGCATTCTGGGTGTAGTATGCTTATTGCTGGCTTCTTTTGGCAAGATAAACAGCAAGAATTCAAATTACAAAGTCGACCAGAAAGATTTGAAAATGTATAGTTTGCTAAGGAAAGGAGTATGTATGTGGTTAAAGTTGTGGACAGGATAGACAAGGCCAGATACCTACTAAGTGTATATAATTGAATAAAAAATTAACAACACAGTTAAGGAAAAACACTGAACTAACAGTAGAGGTGCCTTGGGAGCAAGAAACCACCCACTGGCCAATGTTTCAGCATATAAAACTGAAAATTCATTTGAAAAATTTTCATTTGGAAGCAGAGTGCAAAAAACAAAAATTGTGCATGAGCAAGGAGTGCATATTCAAGGATTCCTGCCCCCAAATTTTGACCTAGGGAAATACTTTTCCTGGTTCAACCATACACACAGTGGCTCTTGCCATATTTCAAAAGGGCCATACATCCCAATCTGGCAGCACAGCTTGTTACAGACATGATAGATACAAGAGTGAGGAAGTCCTAAAGGTTAGAGGAAACCACTGAGGCCAATTGGGATTCTCTATATGGGTATCCTGCGAGGCCTTAAAAGCAAGATTTCTCAGTCAATACAAGTTCACTCTTTTGGCTAATCTAGTGGGCCAGCAAGTTCCTGAGATTACTCCCTGTCTCTTTTCCTCAATGCTGGGGTTAGAGGCATGGTTAGCCATACTCAGGTTTTATGTAGGTGCTGAGTATTTGAAATCAGGGCGCCATGCTTGCACAGAAACTGCTGTTACACACTAAGATGTCTCCCTAGCCCTGAAACTCTCATTTTTATCTATAGTAGATGTACTTCTATGTACCAACCTGGATACTGTCACATGAAAGTCTTGACTACTTCAGTAGATAATAAATTTTAATCTTTTTCAATGATACATGCCAATGTTGGAGAAAGAGGAAATGTTATATTATACTAAAGCATATAGCCAAACCCATCATCATGGATTTCTACTTTGTGGCAGCTGGCTTTATGCTTTATTGAATAATACAGTTTGTAATATAAAGATAGCAAATATATAATTGGTGAGTTATACACACACATCTATATATAAAACCTACCTATATATAATTTCTTACCTACCTTATATACATTAAGTTCTCTCTCTCTCTCTCTCTCTCTCTCTATATATATATATATATATATATATATATATATATTATAGATAGATAGATATATAATAGAAAGATAGATAGATAGATAGATAGATAGATAGATAGATAAACAGGCCTAACAATTTTGCTCTTAAGTTTTCATCCTTACATATTCAGTATGTGTGTGAATAGAGAGGTGATGGCCATGATGATTTTCTGCTCAGATCTTCCTATAAGGAAACTTTCCTCCAAAAACTAAAAATAAAACTACCATATGATCCAGCAATCCCCCATCCGGGCATACATCCAAAGGAAGTAGAATCAGTCTGTCAAAATGACATTTGTACTCTCATATTGCAGTACTATTCATAACAGCAAAGAAAAGAAAATATCATAAGTGTCCATCAGCAGATGAGTTGATAAGAAAAATAGTATATATGTACAACAGTTATAAAAAATAATTTTTTTCATATGTGCCAACATGGATGCATCTAGAGAATCTTATATCACATAAAATAAGTCACACACAGGTGGACAAGTATTGTGTGTCTTGTGTGCATTTAGAACTGAAAAGTGTTGGTCTCATAGAAGTTGAGGTAGAATAGTGCCTGCCAGAGTCTGAGGAAATGAGGCTGGTGAGTACAGAAAAGGTTGATTAATGGGTACTGAATTACAGTTACTTGGCAGCAAGAAGTTCTGTGATGCCATTGTGTACTCATGGGAGTATAGATAACAATTATATAATATATATCTTTAAAGTGTAGGAGAGAAGATTTTGAATAATTTTGCTTTCTGTGACAAAAGTTTGAGCAAATGATTTAACATCTTGAAAGGTATATAATTAACCAAACATCACTATTATTTAACTATATATAAGATCTTATGTTTTTATGTATTGATGAAAATTTAATTTTAGTAAATATCCATTTATAAATGCCAGTGATGACCTGTAACAACAGTAATTATCATATGTGTAATGTAAACATAAGATAATACAATATCTTCAGACAAGTGTATAGTTTTTCAGCTTTGTTTGATCACTCTTATGCAACACACATCCTATAGTTTTCTAATACAGTGAATCATAGATTCACTTTATGAATCAAGCGAAATGAAAAGATTTTCTTACTTCCTATCTCACCTCCTTACTTTTCCTCTCCCATTCCTTCTCTCCCTTTACTCCCTCTTTCTCAACCTTCTTTCCTTCTTTCTTTTAATCCAACTATGTATTAATTAGATGTCACTTAAGCTTTTGCTATCTTATAGGCACTGATGGCATATAAATATATATCCTGCTCTCTAGAGCTCACAACCTAAAAAAGTTAATAAACTAGTCAAATAATGTGATAAATATTCCTATGAGAGAATTGGGATGTTATATACATCCTATTGGTTTTGAAGAAATTAAATAGTAACTGGGTTTGAGAAGGAGGGGGAAGTTATCTAGAGTTTTCCATGATACAGCAGCACTACCTGTGAGCAATGAAAACAAGGGCCAGGTCTTCCTTGTCCAACATTGTGTTCCTAGGTGTTTTGACCATGCATGATACATGGAATGCAATAAATATCCATTTAATTAATTAGTTAATTAATTAATTGATAATATTTAATGAACAGGTAAAATATATGTTTTCCACATATTTGCTAATTTGCATAACATGAGTTAAAGTTATCGTCATGTTACAGACTGTAGATCTAAGAGGGTAGTCACAGAAATCCTATTGCTTAAGATCAATAACTAAGTATAAATGATATACCCAATGCTATATGCCCTAGTTACTTTTCTGTTGCTGTGATGAAAAAAAAAACTCTGTCAAAAACAATTCAAGGGAATGAGGGCTTATTTTATCTCCCAGTTCAAGAGTAAAGACCATTATGACAGTAAAGTCAAGGCAACAGGAACTTGAATCAGCTAATCATTGCATCCTAGTCAGGAAAAAGAGTGAGGAATGCTTATGCTGACTTTCTCAGTTTGTAAAGTCCAAGATTCCTGCCTAGGGATTTACGCCACCCATAATGGGTAAGACTTTCCACCTCAATTAACCAAATCAAGATATTTCCCTACAGGTATCATCAGAGACATCTACCAAATGATTCTAGAAATCATCATTTGACAGTTGAAATTAACCATTACAACATACAGACCAAATTTTATTAAGTCCAGGCAATTTATTCTCACTTCCTTTGTTCATGTCCATGAACTATATCACCATGAGTAAACTCAAATTGTTAAAGGAGAAAAGGGGAATGGGAAAATTAAAGAATCAGACAGTTGCAGAACAGGGAGACAAACTGAAGGACCTTGAATGGTTTTAGTACAAGTTGAATAAAATGAGGTGGAAAGGTCTGCTCAGGTCACAGAGAACATTTAAGGTACTTGGGTATTAATTTTAAGTCAATGAATATTCAAGTTAACATAGTTTGGTAGATTGATCCCCATATTTACTATCTAAAAAAAACGTGGATTCCATATGTTTTGTGAAAATGTCTGCAGGTACTTATTGTCTATAGTTATTTTGGGCTAAGTATTATTTTCCTTACATCCTCATAACTAACCCTTGCCACTGATATGGATAGAGTTTAATTTTAGGCAGATTTCCAGTTTAGAAAGTCTTGGAAGAAGAAGGGAGCCTGAGATGAAGTCACAGGCACAGATGCCTTGGTGTCTTGAAGTAGGAGTGTTGCGTTTACTGTGACTGGGTGATCCTCTGATGGTTTAGTTAATGTAGGGATGGAGTCCCTTGTTTTTAAGTCTGAAATTCATAAATGGTAGATTTTTAAAGTTTATTAAACTAATTTGTAGGCAAAAATCTGACATGTTTAAATAGGGTGCAATATTCTTTATTCAATCCATTTAGTATGAATATTAACATATTTTGCTATAGAAACACTGATGGTTTGATTGTAAATGTTTTTGGTTATCAACTGTTGCCATGGGATACACTTAGTATATTAAAAATATTAAGTGTATCATAAACTTTAGGACAGTATTCAGAATTGATTTCTGAAGCTTTTCAAGCTTGACTAAGTGATTATATACTTATTGTCTTTCCTTCCTTCCTTCCTTCCTTCCTTCCTTCCTTCCTTCCTTCCTTCCTT